>JAMKQA010008119.1:0-11256 GCA_024699735.1 Posidonia australis | reverse complement strand
GATGATTTTGTAAAGAAAAGGATGGGTTTTTGGGAATGAGTCCCAAGTGTTGTTTAATAAAGAAAGAGTTTTCTAAGGAATAAAACCAAGTTTTACAATGTTAAGAAACAGGTTTTCTTTGGTTTTATCGTTTTTGCTTGTAGTTGGGTGTTTTAGGGGCGCGTACTAGGTGACTTAGATGTCACTCACACGTGCTGTGTGTTTTCAGGTGCAGACCGCGTGCAGCCAGTTCCCAGTGCAGGAGTCGGAGTTTCTAGCCACGCATCGAGATCCTAGAGGTGAGCCTTGGTTACAGTCCTTTTGTTCTGTAATTTGTGTAATTAGGCTTGTGATGCTGTTGTTTGGTAGCGTGCCCGGGTTTGGGGCGTTACAGGCTATCAGCCCGTTCCTCACAGAATGACGGTTGTCAACCGGATAGTTCGTGATACCATCCCAAGTGAAGGGGCATAAGATAAAACTACCAAACTTGCAAACTAAGGGACAAAGCATGGTAAGTTGACAGACCTACCGACCGGATAGTTAGGGTTATCAGCCCACTGATGAGTTGATGGACTCATTACTGGATAGTTAGGGCTATCAGCCCGTTGAAAGTTTAGCACAACATCCAGAAAAACACCTGATAATGGCTAACAAAGTAGGATAGTAAACACGTCAACTGAGAAGCTGCCAGTGACGGTTTGAAAGGTAGGATACCGAATACGTCTACCGAGAAGCAGTCGGTGACGACTCGGAAAGCAGAATAGACGAACTAGTCAACCGAGAAGCAGTCGGTGATAGTTAGAAAGGCAGGATACCGAATTAGTCGACCAAGAAGCTATCAGTGACGACTTGGAAAGCAGGATAGACGAACTAGTCAACCGAGAAGCAGTCGGTGACAGTTCAAAAGGTAGGATACAGAATACGTCCACCGAGAAGCAGTCGGTGACGATTCAGAAAGCCGGATAGACGAACTAATCAACTGAGAAGTAGTCTGTGACAGTTCGAAAGGCAAGATACCGAATACGTCCACCAAGAAGTAGTTAGTGATGACTCGGAAAGCAAGATAGACGAACTAGTCAAACGAGAAGCAGTCTACGACAGTTCGAAAGGCAGGATACTGAATACGTCCACCGAGAAGCAGTCGGTGACCACTCGGAAAGCAGGATACACGAACTAGTCAACCGAGAAGCAGTCGGTGACAGTTCAAAAGGCAGGATACCGAATACGTCTACCGAGAAGTAGTTGGTGACAATTCATAAAGCAGGATAGACGAACTAGTCAACTGAGAAGTAGTCTGTGACAGTTCGAAAGGTGGGATACCAAATACGTCCACCAAGAAGTAGTCAGTGACGACTCGAAAAGCAAGAAAGACGAACTAGTCAAACGAGAAGCAGTCTACGACAGTTCGAAAGGCAGGATACCGAATACGTCCACCGAGAAGTAGTCGGTGAGCACTTGGAAAGTAGGATAGACGAACTAGTCAACCGAGAAGAAGTTGGTGATAGTTCGAAAGGCAAGATACCGAATACGTCCACCAAGAAGCAGTTAGTGACGACTCGAAGAGCAGGATAGACAAACTAGTCAACCGAGAAGCAGTCGGTGATAGTTCGTAAAGCAGGATACCAAATACGTCCACCGAGACGCAGTCGGTGACGACTCGGAAAGCAGGATAGAAGAACTAGTCAACCGAGAAGCAGTTAGTGACAGTTCAAAAACCAGGATACCAAATACATCCACCGAGAAGCAGTCGGTGATGACTCGGAAAGCAGGATAGACGAACTAGTCAACTGAGAAGCAGTTAATAACTGTTCGAAAAGCAGGATACCAAATACATCCACCGTGAAGCAGTCGGTGATGACTCGGAAAGCAAGATAGACGAACTAGTCAACCGAGAAGCAGTCGGTGATAGTTCGAAAGGCAGGATACCCAATACGTCCACCGAGAAGCAGTCGGTAACAACTCGGAAAGAAAGATAGACGAACTAGTCAACCGAGAAGCAGTCGGTGACAGTTCGAAAGGTAGGATACCGAATACGTCCACCAAGAAGCAGTCGGTGATGGTTCAAAAAGCAGGATAGACGAACTAGTCAACCGAGAAGCAGTCGGTGACAGCTCGAAAGGCAGGATACCGAATACGTCCACCGAGAAGCAGTCGGTGACGGCTTGGAAGGCAGGATATACGAACTAGTCAACCTAGAAGCAGTCAGTGATAGTTCAAAAAGTAGGATACCAAATACGTCCACCGAGAAGTAGTCAATGATGACTCGGAAAGCAGGATAGACGAACTAGTCAACCGAGAAGCAGTCGGTGACAGTTCGAAAAGCAGGATACCAAATACATCCACCGAGAAGCAGTCGGTGACGACTCGGAAAGCAAGAAGGACGAACTAGTCAATCGAGAAGCAGTCGGTGACAGTTCGAAAAGCAGGATACCAAATACGTCCACCGAGAATCTGTCTGTGACGACTCAGAAAGCAAGATAGACGAACTAGTCAACCGAGAAGCTATTGGTGATAGTTCGAAAGGCAGGACACCGAATACGTCCACAAAGAAGCAGTCAGTGACGACTCGGAAAGAAAGATAGACAAACTAGTCAACCGAGAAGCAGTCGGTGACAGTTCGAAAATCAGGATACCAAATACGTCCACCGAGAAGCAGTCGGTGACGACTTGGAAAGCAAGATAGACGAACTAGTCAACCGAGAAGTAGCCGGTGACAGTTCGAAAGGCAGGATACCGAATACGTCCACCGAGAAGCAGTCAGTGACGGCTCGGAAGGCAGGATAGACGAACTAGTCAATCGAGAAGCAGTCGGTGACAGTTTGAAAGGCAGCATAGACGAACTAGTCAACCATGAAGAAGTCGGTGACAGCTCGGAAGGCAGGATAGATGAACTAGTCAACCGAGAAGCAGTCGGTGACAGTTTGAAAGGCAGGATAGACAAACTAGTCAACCGAGAAGCAGTCTGTGACGACTCGGAAAGCAAGATAGACGAACTAGTCAACCGAGAAGCAGTCGATGACAGTTCGCAAAGTAGGATACCAAATACATCCACCAAGAAGCAGTCTGTGACGACTCAGAAAGCAAGATAGACAAACTAGTCAACCAAGAGGTAGTCGGTGACAGTTCGAAAAGCAGGATACCAAATACATCCACCGAGAAGCAGTTGGTGACGACTCGGAAAGCAGGATGGACGAACTAGTCAATCGAGAAGCAGTCGGTGACAGTTCGAAAAGAAGGATACCAAATACGTCTACCAAGAAGCAGTCTGTGACGACTCGAAAAGCAAGATAGACGAACTAGTCAACTGAGAAGCTGTTGGTGATAGTTCAAAAGACAGGACACCGAATACGTCCACCAAGAAACAGTCAGTGACGACTCGGAAAGCAAGATAGACAAACTAGTCAACCGAGAAGCAGTCGGTGACAGTTTGAAAAGCAGGATACCAAATACGTCCACCGAGAAGCAGTCGGTGACGACTTGGAAAGCAAGATAGACGAACTAGTCAACCGAGAAGCAATCGGTGACAGTTCGAAAGGCAGGATACCGAATACGTCCACCGAGAAGCAGTCGGTGACGGCTCGAAAGGCAGGATAGACGAACTAGTCAACCGAGAAGCAGTCGGTAACAATTTGAAAGGCAGGATAGACGAACTAGTCAACCAAGAAGCAGTCGGTGACGGCTCGGAAGGTAGGATAGACGAATTAGTCAACCGAGAAGTAGTCGATGACAGTTTGAAGGCAGGATAGATGAACTAGTCAACCGAGAAGCAGTCTGTGACGACTCGGAAAGCATAGACGAACTAGTCAACCGAGAAGTATTCGGTGACAGTTCGAAAAGCAGGATACCAAATACGTCCACCGAGAAGCAGTCTGTGACGACTCGAAAAGCAAGATAGGCGAACTAGTCAACCGAGAAGCTGTTGGTGATAGTTTGAAAGGCAGGACACCGAATACGTCCACCAAGAAGCAGTCAGTGACGACTTGGAAAGTAAGATAGACAAACTAGTTAACCGAGAAGCAGTCGGTGACAGTTCGAAAAGCAAGATACCAAATACGTCCACCGAGAAGCAGTCGGTGACGACTCGGAAAGCAAGATAGATGAACTAGTCAACCGAGAAGCAGCCGGTGACAGTTCGAAAGGTAGGATACCGAATACGTTCACCGAGAAGCAGTCGGTGACGACTCGGAAGGCAAGATAGACGAACAAGTCAACCGAGAAGCAGTCGGTGACAGTTTGAAAGGCAGGATAGACGAACTAGTCAACTGAGAAGCAGTCGGTGATGGCTCGGAAGGTAGGATAGACGAACTAGTCAACCGAGAAGTAGTCTGTGACAGTTTGAAAGGCAGGATAGACGAACTAGTCAACCGAGAAGCAGTCGGTAACAGTTCGAAAGGCAGGATACCGAATACGTCCATCGAGAAGTAGTCGGTGACGATTCAGAAAGCAGGATAGACGAACTAGTCGACCGAGAAGCAGTCGGTGATAGTTTGAAAAGCTGGATACCAAATACGTCCACCAAGAAGCAGCCGATGATGACTCAGAAAGCAAGATAGATGAACTAGTCAACTAAGAAGCAGTCGGTGATAGTTTGGAAGGCAGGATACCGAATACGTTCACTGAGAAGCAGTCAGTGACGACTCGGAAAGCAGGATAGACGAACTAGTCAACCGAGAAGCAGTCGGTGACAGTTCGAAAAGCAGGATACCAAATACATCAACTGAGAAGCAGTCAGTGATGGTTCGGAAAGCAGGATAGACGAACTAGTTAACCGAGAAGTAGTCGGTGATAGTCTGAAAGGCAGGATACCAAATACGTCCACCGAGAAGCAGTCGATGACGGCTCCGAAAGCAAGATAGACGAACTAGTCAACCGAGAAGCAGTCGGTGACAGTTCGAAAGGCAGAATACTGAATGATTCCACCGAGATGCAGTCGGTGACGATTCAAAAAGCAGGATAGACGAACTAGTCGACCGAGAAGCAGTCGGTGACAGTTCGAAAAGCAGGATACCAAATACGTTCACCGAGAAGTAGCCGGTGACGACTCGAAAAGCAAGATAGATGAACTAGTCAACCAAGAAGCAGTCGGTGACCATTCGAAAGGCAGGATACCGAATACGTCCACCGAGAAGTAGTCGGTGATGGTTCGGACAGCAGGATAGATGAACTAGTCAACCGAGAAGCAGTCGGTGACAGTTCGAAAAGCAGGATACCGAATACGTCCATCGAGAAGCAGTCAGTGACGACTCGAAAAGCAGTATAGAAGAACTAGTCAACCGAGAAGTAGTCGGTAACAGTTCGAAAAGCAAGATACCAAGCACGTCCACCGAGAAGCAGGCGGTGACGGTTCGGAAGGCAGGATAGATGAACTAGTCAATCGAGAAGTAGTCAGTGACAGTTCGGAAAGAAGGATAGACGAACTAGTCAACCGTGAAGTAGTCGATGACAGTTCGAAAGGCAGGATACCCAAGGAGGGAAGCTGATGAGATACCGATATCAAGAGAATAATACCAAAAGGCAGCTAGCATGCCCCTGGTAACAGGAAAATAATACCAAAAGGCAGCTGACATGCCCTTAGTATCAGGAGAATAATACCAAAAGGCAGTTGACATGCCCCTGGTATCGGAACGCAAAGGATACTGCTAAAAAGGAAAAAACAAATGGAAGCTGGGGGCCTGGATAGCTGGTTTAGCCAACGGCAGTCTGCCAAAAAACACTTGCTCGTGGGCACATTCTAAATCATAACTGCCTTGCTTGCTCGCTGTGTGACTGTTCTGTATTGTTCACTGGATGATAGCTGATCTGGATAAACTGCTGCTCGAGCTCTGTACGGATATGAGGCATTAGGTTGGATATGGGCTTCACGAAGGCATTGTTACTCCTCGATGAAGATGGACTTGTTGGATGGTCTCCCACATCTCCTCAGGTTCACTGTAGTGTCACTGGTTGACTTCTGGGGAGTTTGACTTTGGCCTTGGACTGTTGACTGTGCTCTCGCCTACCGATTAGGGGGTATGGATATTCTGACTCTGCTTTGATCTCAGAGGCTCATGACTATTGTTGTCCGCATTTCTGCGATCGAGCTATGGAGGAGACAACATGTTCTAGACGTAGGTACTGTCCCAAGAAGCGTCAACCAACAGGACAGCTGACATGCCCGTAGTTGACGGGGAAGGCTATCACCACGAGGGCAGCTGACATGCCCCTGGTGTACGATATCCTCTACTAGGACTTTGGTGGAAGAGCAGCTAACATGCCCCTAGTTTGGGACCTAGCGGGACCTTGCAAAGTGGACAAGTGATCATGCAAGAATGATGGTGTTGTGTTGTGTTACCCCTCAGAATGAATTTGGAATGCTAATCATGCCTGCTATGAGAATTGAAGAAGACCTCGGTTCACCAGAACTACCCAGACTTCTAGGTTGTTGGTGGCTCTCTAGGATAGACTATTTAGTAGGTTAGGCTCCGTGCCAAACTCTCGGGGACTTAAACCTACTTTTTTGGTTTTTGACTTATTTCTTTTCTCCCTCTTAGGCTTGTAGGCTCGCTTTAACCCTAGCTTAGGGGTAATTGGCATCCGGATTTGTAAGGGTTGCTGGGATTTATGCAAGGGGTGGCTAGTCCCTTGGACTGCTTGGATTTTATGCAAGGGGTAGCTAGTCCCTTAGGCTACTTGGATCTTTGGGATGCTTGCTTCGACTCCTCCCCAAGGTAAGTGGTAGGGATAGAGTTGGTCTACTTGTCTCTCTCTGTTAGGGCTAGCTTCTGACTTCGCCTTCTGTCTTCTTATTTCATTTATGTCCTTGTGGATATATATATATATTTTTATATTTTGGCTCACACTCATGCTCTCTCCTAGCATTTTATCTCCCTCTGGAGGTGTAAGTCCCGGTGGGAGTTTGGACACTTCTCCTAACCATGTCTGGATGGTGGCTCCCTCACTCGCAAGAATGTCTAGGTAGTGACAACTGAAGAGGTGTAGACCCTTCTCAAGCAGGCTAGCTATTCTGATTCTCGTCATCGAGATGAGATGCTGATGCTATATGCATGGATGGATGCAGTTATGGATGCTTAAGTTACTGATATGCATGAAAATAAATAGACAAATGCTATGGCTTAAATGCCCTTGGATCGCCATTTATTTGAAAATATGCATGCATGAGTAATGGATGATGCGTGATGCACAAAAAGAAACTTTGCACGGCAAGGATACCCATCTTCCACTCCTTGGTAGTACCTCCGAAGATAACATGTGTTGACTGGCCCTGATTGCTCCATGTGGTCCACCAAAGCCATGCTTGTGGAATGGACCTGAGTTTCCCATGATGAGGGAGTGGCTGCTTCAATCGTTGCTATTTTGCCTTTCCAATGCCTCATTTCTTCCATGATGTCTTTTGTCAGCACGGCGAACTGTTCTTGGAACAGAGCTTCCCTGTCTTGGAGCATTTCGTCGATCTGTGTCTCTACGCCCGCTCCTTTTGTCCTTATCAGAGGCGAGATCCGTGTGGTACGTCGACTCTTGGTCATTGCTCATGCAAGGGTCAGTACTCCTAGCTGAAAACTAAATTTGGGTAGGCACTGTGATAGAAGATGTGGCTGGCATTGTTGATGAAGTTGAAATTGTTGCTTCCAAGGATGTGATTGTAATGGGGATTGTCTCGACTGCTGGAGCTGCCACAGGGACTGTTGCGTGGTTGGGATTGGAAATGCTGCGATTGAAGCTGAAATCGCTGTAGTTGAGGCTGAAACCGCTGTAATAGGAATTGTAATTGCTGTGGCGAGGATTGAAACTGTCGTGGCATTCTCCCCAAAAGAGTAATCCCCACTGTCTACCCGTTCAACTGTGCTCGACGGTGTGTCTTGCTGTAGCACTGCTATGTCCGGACTCTGACCTGAACCGAGAATCCCTCCTGGTGCGCGAGTATCCGTCTTCGTGCAGCCGTTGCTCATAGCTTGATTCCTCGAGCTCTCACTTTTCTTCTGCCGAGATGGACTCGAAGATTCCTTGGCCGTGTTGCCCGAGTGGTGTTCCTTTCTTGTATTCCCATTTGCGACACTCGTTTTTGATCATCCGAAGGGGATTGCCAGGAACGGTCAAGTAACTAACACGCCCGAGGACCGGAAGGAAACTAACTGGCTCGAAGGGGTATGGCTAGACAGGATATTGGATAAGAAACTAAACAAGAGGCCGAATAAGATGCGGGACAAGACACTAGAATAGAGACTAGACAAGACACTGGACAATATGCTGAATGAGAGATTGAACGGGGTTCTAGAAAAGAGATTAGACAGTAGATGGGATAGGATTCTGGTCAAAAGATGGGACAAGAATCTGGGTAATGGTCGGACTGGAGATTGGATAGGATTCTAGACAAGGGATTGGACAAGAATCTAGGTAAAAGGTCGGACAGGAGATTGGATAGGATTCTGGACAAGAGATTGGACAAGAATATAGGTTAAAGGTCGGATTGGAGATTAGATAGGGTCTGGGTAGGGAATTGGATTGAAGACTGGATAGGATTCTAGACAAGAGATTAGACGAGATCTAAGTAAAAGGATGAACAAGAGACTAGACAAGATTCTGGACATGAGATTGGATAGAATTCTAGACAAGAGGTCGGACAAAAGATTGGACGAGACATTGGGCAGAATTCTAAGAGGTCGGACAAGAGAAGTAGGCCAATGGGTGACTCAGAATGCATGGCTGACGGTGCGGCGATACACTCCGCCTTAACGGTCAACCGTATCATGTGGACGGCTAACTTAGAACCGACATAGATCAGATGATAAAATGTGTAGGAGAGGACTTACCCCTAGCATGGATCAGATCAGAGGAGTCTACTACAAACATCGTAGACTCAGAAGCAGAGAAGAAATGGATTCCTGAGGCCCTAACGCCTACTGAGTTGTCATGCATAGGCATGGGCTAGTTGACAATGTTGGATTGAGTCGACAATGCTTGTGCCTATGTAAGTGGTAGTGCAGGTGTAGTGTGTGCTTCCTAGGTGTAAATGACAATAGCTCCTTTGTTGATCAAATTCTGGACAACGTCTATCAGTCGAATGTCCCGAAGCTCAATGATAATCACAATATGCATTTACGTCATACAACCTTGGGAGCGGGTTTGGTGGCGGACGAGGATCCGGGAGTCGTAGAAGCGACACAATCTAAGGGAATAGGGCACTCAATGGTCTATCAAGCGATGTGAAGTCGCTTTGGGTGTGACGACCGCGCATCTGCTTAGGTTTTTGTCCTTGTCGAGCCGGTGGGACATGATGCACTGGTTCGACGGTAGAGTGCGTGTATGTGGTGTGTGGAGAACTAGATGTAGGTGCATAAACTAATTGACTCGGGCCTGGTTGGTTCACCACATTGATGGGCGTGGCGGTTGACCCTACGTATGCGACGGCAGGCTTAAGAGGATCCCACCTCTTAGGGTAACTGATGCCAGCACTGTTGCGAGTGCTGCTGCTCGCTTGGTGATCCGAGGATGAGGCTTGTTTGGCAAATGTGGCAAGTGCGGGAAAGCTACCACTGCGGAGGGAGCTCTCCACATGCGCACCTGCCCGAATCAGAGATGGGAAGGTGATGACAAGCTGAATGCTCAACAGAGCCCCAACATTCGGCTGCGCTCCTCGGATAATGATCTCTATAGACTCTTCGTTGGAAGGCCTATCCTTTACTTGTGATGCAAGGGCACGTCAGTGGCCAACATACTCTCCGAACGGCTCGTTGGGCTTCTATTTTGTGGCAACGAGGACCTCCCTCTTTGGGACCAAGTCGAGATTAAAGGCATACTGGTCCATGAACGCTTGTGAGAGCTCGCTCCAAGTCTTGATTGAGCCCATGTCAAGTGACGTGAACCACTTGAGGGCCGGACCGGTGAGACTCTTTTGAAAGAGGCGGATTAACAGCTTTTCGTCAACCTGAAGCTGAGCGAGATCTCCGCAATATGCCCGAAGATGTGAAATGGGGCTACCCTTTCCATTATACTTCTCGAAGTCCGGGATCTGAAAATGCGATGGGAGTGTCGCCTCTAGGAAGTAACAGAGGTCCCAGAATCCATAGGGTTGGCGATCGCTTCCCCGCACTTGTCGGAGTGCTCTCTTCAAGTCGCCCACCCTGGCGTGGAGGGTATCTGGAGCTGTCGCCGACGAGGGTGATACAGCAGAGGGAACGACCGCATATGTTGTGTGGGTCACACCTAAGTGCTCCTCCGGGCCCACCATCATGCCACCTGGTGCTGCGACATGAGGGCCAGCATATCCATGCAAAAGTGCTGGGTGTGATTGCGGAAGTGAAAGTGTCTAGACCTGATGGTGTGTAAAAGGAGGATGAGTGGGGAGTTGTGTGGCAATGGGTGCGGAGTGTGGGAGTAATAATTGTTGCAGTGGTATGACGCCAAGCTGCAAGCTTTGAGGATGTTGTACTCCAGCCAGCCCAAGGGGCTGACCACCAGATGCCGGAGTGGGATGTTGTGAGGTGGTGTGATGTGCCTGAACCTGTGGGGTTACACCTAGTGTGGGTGCAGTGAGGAGCTGGGGTGAGGGCTGAGATGGTGGTGTCAATGCCTGGAACACTGGAAAAGGCTGCCGAGGAACCTCACGAATGTTAGGGTCTATGGTGAACCGAAGCCTCGATCTTCTGGGCGAGGGCCAACAGATATTCTGCCTGTGAAGTAGAGGATCCCTCAGGGATAGTGAGGGATGGCACAGTTAGATGTCCCGAAGTGAAAGGTGGGACAGCAACGGGTTGCCCTGAAGGTAGGGAAACCGCAAGAGATGTTGCCACAGTGGGTTGGGTGTTGAAAGAGAAAGAACCCTGAGAAAGTGAGGCCGCGAGTGATACATCTGGAACCCGAGATGGGGTCATTGAGATAGACTCAGTGCCTGGCTCCAGACTGGCCAAGGTCAATGGGCTTCCTACAGGGTGGGGGACAGAACCTCCGTGATACACGAAGGGGCCAGAAGGAACTGCCGAGGACACAGCAAGGGTAGGAGGGACCAAAAAGGAAGAGCCCTTTGGAGCTACAGTGGGGGGAAGAGACTCACTAGTACGTTGGGCCATAGCTGACCGGGAACGGGTGAGAACTGGGCTACGGTAGCAAAAAAGGGGATGAATCCTAGGACGAGCTATCGTCAAAGTGACGAACAACTCAGGGCAGATGATCGGTGACAGTGTGTCGCAAACAGGGGAGCCAAGGCAAGAACGCTTGAACAGTGGCTAAAGAACTCAAGCTCTAATACTTGTCGAAAAAGAAAAGTGGTTGGGGTTAGAACCA
>JAMKQA010008117.1:0-13329 GCA_024699735.1 Posidonia australis | reverse complement strand
TTTTTTTTTGAAGTTAACTGGAAGTTCTTGAAAATTGCATCCAAAACATAAAACAAATTGAACTTATTGGCTATAAAATTTTCCAAATTGATTCAAACCATTGAGCATAAAAAATAAAACCAATCTCAAAAATCGAGTCAGCTTGGTTTGACTGCTTTGCATGAACCAAACAACGTATAACCCTACTTAATATCATACGAACTTCAGTTCTATAATGTAAAAAATTAAAGATTATAAACCCATGTAAAATCACATAAAACTCTATCTTAATAGCGTGTGAAACACTCTTTTCATAGTTCCCAAGCGTTCTTGAAACATAAAAAAAAGCATCTCTCTATACAGTAGAAATGTACCAGGACAATGAATTCATTATATAGTAATTTAATAAAGGATTGTTTTACTTGGATAACCTTAGAAAATCTTCTAATACTCCTGTTACCTTCGTAGTCTCGGATAAACCCCTATTACTTGTTGAACCTCACGAAAATCAAACATTATATTCTAATACCCTAATTGTCATATCTCTTTCTTTAACCCGAAAAGAAGCTATTTGATTGTTGGAGGTTGCAAATTCAAGAAAAAACTAAAGAATGTATAGACAAGGACACGTAAGTAAAAAAAAAGGTTTATAAATCGAACAAAACATAATTCATTCAATAACTTAAAAAAAGGTTTGTAAGAATGTATAGACAAGGATATTATAGTCATTTAATATGCATTTAATGAAGTAAATCTATGTTATGTCACAATTGATAATTACAAGGACATTAAGGATGACATTTTGATTTTGTAAGGTTAGATGAACAAATAGATGCCATGATGGACAAATACCATACTTTCCTACTTTTAAGGAAAATATCTAAAAATATTTGCAAAAAGTTAATTCAATAAGTTCGTTGACATTTAAGACAATCTTGGCTCTAAGTCCTTAGTTTCTGGGACTTGCACCCCAAAATAGAAAGTAATAATTGAGTTTTTAATGGAAATACCACTCTCTATGTGAGTGTTCATGCTAATATTTCGAGTAATGTAAGAAAACACGTTCTTAAATTACTTGCCACTACCACAAAGCCACTAATGCATTGCAACATGGAAACATCAACATGATTCAGGTGTAAAGGTGATTAATTGAAAAATTAAGGTTTGCAACAGACTATGGAAAGTAATTGAGCTTTTTTTAATAGAAATATAAAGCCAAAATGGAGAGACTAAAAGCTAAATTTCGAGAATTGGAAACATATTTACGTGCCACTGTTAGGCATTAACATACACTAACATGGGAACATTTTGCTTCTGTTTGGATTTTAGATAAAATCAGAAATAAAGTAGAATAGAAATAACTATTCCATTTGATAAGTTAAAAACTGGAGTAAAAGTGGAATAGTAATTCATATTCTAATTTATTTATTTCAGAATAACTATTCCGCAGGAAGATTGAAATAAAGTTATTCCACTAAGTTATTCTGATACATGTATATATACGACGTGTTTATTTTTAAAAAATAATACATATATAATATTTTAAACTAGATATATATTTTAATAATCAAGTTGATTATTATTAATCTACATATTTTCTATTTTTTCCAACACTTATTCTAATACTTATTCTACATTTTATCCAAATCAGAATATCTTTCTATACACACTTATTTATTTTTTAAAAAAAATTACTTCCAAACAAAATAACAGTACTACCAAATATAATAATATTATTTTTCACTTATTATGCTTGTTCTACGTCTAAAAAAGAATTTCAGGTACAAAGGTGATAAATTTATTCCGCTCCTCCCCTCTGTCACGTCCACTTCCCCTGCCAGCGGCACACCCGTCCCAGTAACGCAGCGAGGCGCCAACCCTACCCGCCCCCGCCCCACCCGCTCTCCTATTTATACCAAGGAACTCCCACCTCTCTCTCGTCCATCGCATCCTCGCCCGATTCCTCCTCCGCGCCGCCCTGACGGGGAAACTCCAATGGCTCTGTCGGCGTCGGACATCCAGGGGGTGTACTCGCTGCTGTCGAGCGCGCTCAGTTCAGACGTCTCCCTCCGCAAGCCGGCCGAGTCCGCCCTCTCCCAGTGCGAGAGCCGCCCGGGGTTCTGCTCCTGCCTCCTGGTAAGTCGCGACGGCTCCCTTTCCTGATCAGGATTTGTGGTGTCTTTCTAGCTGGGGGAGGTGAGTGAGGCTTGTTGGCTTCTTGCTGCAGGAGATCATTGCCGCGAAGGACCTCGCTTCGCAGGTGGATGTACGGCTTCTGGCATCCGTGTATTTCAAGAACAGCATTGCTCGTTACTGGAGGCAACGGCGTGATTCCCCGTGAGTTTTGATTTAGTGCGTTGGATTATACTTCCTTTCTTCTTCTTCTTCTTCTTCTTCTTTGGGCCGTGCATTGGGTACTTGCTGATGACGAGACTTTGGTCCTTACTGTTCTGTTAGACTACAGCATTTATTTTGCTGCCGAGGAGTGTAATTCACCTGTTTACTTCGAACACACCGCATGCACTCAGTCGAACTTCCTGTTTGTTGCAAATATTTATGGATCAATAAGCGGCCTGCCGTGCTAGACGTGGTTTCACAAGCTGGCAGCTGGATGGCTAACAGCTATACACACAAATCATAACCTACCCATCTCAATTGTTCTCGTAAAGTACCTCCCCTCATTCATCACAATTATCATTTTGATCATTGTTTATCGGCTATCCTTACTAACATGTCTTTTATTAGTTGCCAAACATGAACTTGATAAATATCCTACAAAATTTCCCTACTAGGCTTATAAGGGATTCTTTTATCACATGACATTCTAGGGACCTTTTTCCAATTTCATTTAATCCACTTTCATTCTAATCGGCAACTCCTTTGAGACTCCTAATTTACTCATCGTGATTCATGAATCCTGTTATCTAATGCTATGGATTTTGTGAATTCCATTTCCCCCTTTTCTTTTTCTTATTGATTATAATGCTAATCTCACGCTCCATATATTTAGTCATGGTTCTGCGTGACATCAATTCTATGGATTTTATGGTCATTTGCAACTGATATATACTAATTGATCCCTCATTAAATTTCTTTTGGAATATTGATCCATAGTCAACAAAAAAAGATCAGGACCTTATACGAATCCTTGATGTAAACCTATATTTGTTGAGTTAATTTTTGGCTTCCCACATATTGTATTATCATTAGTAACCACTTTGTACATATCTTTGATTGCATCAATATATTAATTGTGCTCCTTTTCTTTCTAGCACCTCCAAATTTTATTTCTACCTACCTTGTCTTAAGCTTTTTTCGAAGTCAACAAAAATCATGCGAAGATTATTTTTCCTACATAAACTTTCAGTTAGTTTCCTAAGTTGGTAAATAGCTTCTATTGTTATCTTAGGCATGAACTTGGATTTTCTATTGTTGTGGTTTCCTACTTTAGTCTTTGTTCAATCACTCTTCCCTGAAGTTTCATTGTGTCATTCCTTAGTTAGATGCCTCTACAACTGCCCAAATATATTAAAGAGTTTCACCAATTATCAAAATGAACATGAATAAAATCAGGTTTGTAGTTGTAAACTATGTGGCCCTTTAGTAGCCAAATATTCCAACTATAGATCATCTTGAAGAATTTCCACCTAGTGCTATCAGTTGATTAGGTAAGTCAGAAAAACAACGCATGCTAGACATATCTTCGAAAGCAATCTTATCATGGTGCCAAGGTGCCATGGCGATGAGCAAAGGCATCTTGGGCATTGCCTGGGCAGTAATAAAAATACAATTTTTTACATGTTTTTCAGATTTTTTTAAAATATGTTTATAAATATATTTAGAATATATAATTCACTAATAAATTGATATATTTGTAAGATGGAGGAGAAAGAGTGTATATTACTATTAGGTTAAGACATTACATATATATAGGGTAGGATATAAACAGATAGTTGTTTATCCTATTACATGACTCTAATAAGCTTAATCACACTCTTCTTCAAGCTGGAGCATATATATCGATCATGCCTAGCTTATTACAAAGAACTTTATATGTTCTAATACTAAGTCTTTTAGTAAAGATATCTGCAAGTTGATTAGAGGATTTTGCATATGGAGTAGAGGTAACTCCTCTCATAACCATCTCTCTATCATAATGGTAGTCTACCTCTATATCCTTGGTACGTTCATTAAAGGTAGGATTGTTGGCAATGTAGATGGTTGCCTGATTGTTACAATACATGGACATAGGTACAACAACTGAAAGATCTAAATCTCTCAGAAGAGAGCGAAGTCACATCGTCTCATAAGCAGTTTGAGTTATAGAGCTATATTTAGATTCAATACTTGATCGAGACACAATATTTTGCTTTTTACTGTGTTATGTGACCAAATTTCTCCTAACATAGGTATAATATGCAGACATAGACTTTCAATCTCCTCTATTGCCTGCATAGTCAGAGTCTGAATGCACAGATGATCATTTTTTTTGTAAATCAATCCTTTACCTGGAGTTTTTTTAATGTAAGCTAACACTTGTAAGACTTTCAGTCAATGTACTGTCCTTGGTTCCTACATGAATTAACTAAGAATCCTAATAATGTATGCTATATTTGGTCATGTAACAGTCAAATAAATCAACTTGCTAATGAGTATGGTACCAAATATCTACGTGTGTCACCGAAATTTCTCCGACACGTGTCTTATTTTCAATTTACCGACATGACTCCAACACGATATCGAAATGGAAGTTTTCTAAACAAATGTAATTTTTTTTTACCATGTTTCCACCGACATGATTCCAACATACCGATATTTTCCCGACACGTGTCTATTTTTCAACTTATCGAAGTCTGACACGAAATCAACATTTAGAGTCATGCCAATGAGTCGTCTATATGTGTCAATATCCTTTAACAGTGGTGAAGAACTACCCTAAAAGTCTAGATTCTGATTAAATGGAGTAGTTTCTAGCTTACATCTCGAGAGATTTGTTTCCGACAACAAATTCAATGCATATTTCGTCTGTGGTAATGTCATTTTGTTTCTAATGTAAACAAACTCAATACCCAAGAAATACTTGGGTCTATCCATGCCTTTGGTCACAAAGTGCTTCTACAAATGATCCTTCGTATTCTGAATTCTTGTAAGGTCACTACCTGTCATCAGAATATCATCTACATATACAACTAATATCACACAATTACTGTCTGTCCGTCTATAAAACATAGAATGGTCAACAACATAGTGTTGAAAACCATTAGTAATAACAATACTGTTGAATTTCTCAAATTGGACACGTGGACTCTGTTTAAGTCCATCAATAGCTTTCCTGAGAAGATAAACCTTATTCTTCCCTTGAGCAACATATTCAGGAGGTTGCTCTATATACGCCTACTCCACAAGGTCACCATAGAAAAAAGTATTTTAAACATGTAGCTGACAGATCTCCCACGACTTGTTGATAGCAATGGAAAGAATAACTCTAATGGAGTTCAGTTGAGTGATAGGAGAGAAGAAGTGCTTTGTAAAGTCTCGTGCTATTAGGCGTGCTTTGTACCTGTCTATCACACCATCAGATTTGTACTTAATGGCAAACACTCATTTATAAGTAACAATATGTATTTCCTCTAGTATAGGCATCAATGTCCATGTCCCACGAGGCACAAGAGTTTCTATTTTTTCATTCATGGTTGTCTTACACTGTAGTAGTAAAATTGCCTCTTGGTTGTTCTTGAGAATTAATTCAGAAGCAATAGACAAGGCAAACATACGAAAAATAGGATGAAAACGATCATAGTTAACAAACTGAGAAATGGGATGTGTTGTGGAGACACGTGTATCTTTTCGAATGATAATGGACAAGTGAAGGTCTGACAATGGCAAATCTGTAGATGGTGAAGAAGAAGTGGTTGTAAGGGGGCATGATCGTCGCTTATATACATGTAAAGTCTGTGATATTTTTGTATTAGTAGTAGAAACATCATTGACATTAGTACTACTAGACTCAACAATACAAGGTAAAGGCACCCTTTCAGATAAAGATGGGACACTATCAAAGAAGTATCGATTGTCATGAAAAGTAACGTAGACTATGTATTTTTTGGTAGTAGGAATATAACATTGATAACCTTGCTGAGTACGAGAATATCTTAGGAATACACAATGAATAGATCTTGGAGCAAGTTTATCAAGGTTTGGGATTAAATCCTTAATAAAGGCAACACAACCAAAAAACTAAGAAGTGAGGGAAAATATATCTACATCAGGACGTAGCCTCCTAAGTGGAATTTTCCCCCTAAGTGGTGTGGATGGCATATGATTAATAAGATAAGAGGTTGTTAAAACAACATACTTGGGAACCTGCATTTGAAACATGAGAGATCGGACAACATCAAGTATACAACGATGTTTACGTTTAACCACACTATTTTGTTGTAATGTATGTGGGCAAGATGTTTGCTGAATGATACTAAGAGATTCACAATATTGGTACAAACTTGTTTGAGTAAATTCCAATGCATTATTAGTACGAAGAATTTTAGGATAAATAGAATATTGATTTATTATTTCTACAATTTTTTTTTTTATAGTATCAAGATCACCTGTCTTTCAATAAATAAACCTATGACATACGTGAAAAATCATCAATAAAGATAATATAGTACCTATAATAAGACACAAAGGGTGTTTTGGTAGGACCCCATGTATCATAATGAATCAACTCAAAGGACTTCTACTTCTAACTAAACAAAGACAATGAAAGATAATACGATGGTGTTTACATAACTTACAAGACTCACACTGAAAGGAAGAAATAAACATCCATGGAAGAGTTTGCTGCAGTTTCTGATAAGAAGAATGGTCCAAGCGACGATGCCATATAATAGACGAATTTACAGTGGAAGTTAACGATGCAAGACCTCGAGGTATCTCATATTTGACAAGTGAGTAGATTTCTTGACTTTTTTCATGTCCTAAACCAATCTTCCTTGGACACTGATCTAATATCTGGTAACTGAGGTAGGCGAGAATAAAGGTCACGACTACATGTCATATGAGAGGATGTCCTTGAATTAATAATCCAAGACTTGTCTCTAGAGGCTAATAGACTAGAAATACCTAACGTGGAAGCAGTGTGTTGTCATCGTTGCAGAAGACTGAGTCTTTCTGAGCTGAAGAAATTGGACGTACTCTTCTTGAGAGAGTGTCATTGGAGATGTACTAACAGTAGAAGCAGCTATAAATGTACCCTGTACCTCTGTAGAAACTTGTGTTTAATCTGGTTTCTTAAATTTTTTTCAACAGCGATTAGACTTGTAGTTAGTATGCACACAGTGTTTACATGGAGTACGGTCTCTGCCATTGATCCGTCCTTGACCTCTTTTGTCAGAACTACGACCACGACCACGAGTGGCAGCCATAGTTGAGTGATTCAATGTAGACGTAGATGTACCAGTAAAGATGTGAAGATCTGAGCAACTGTAGAATTTGCGAACTTGAGATGAAAGTTCCAAAGTCAGACTAGAAAGATATGCAGAAATTGTGAGCTCCTCACGATACCGACATATCATAGCAATGTCTGATGTTAGTGGTTGATATAAGTCAAGTTCCTTAACGAGAGATTAAAGTGAAGAGAAGTGCTCTTGTACTGAACTATCGTCCATTTTTAATGTGAAAATCTGCTCATATATCTCAAAAAACTTAGAAATATTCTGCTCATATCCATACATCTTCTTTACGATATCTCAAATTTTCTTTGCGGGACGTAGAAATATCATCCCTCGAGTAATAGAAGATTCCATACTGTTCACTATCCAGGAGACAACGATTGAATCCTCGGCAAACCAATGTTTGGAGGCATCATCCTTTACATCAGGAGAAGGCTGAGTGAGACGTCTGAACTTACGGTGAATGGTCAGAAATGTCTTGAAACTCTGTGCCCAGTTTTTCTGATGTTCTACACATATTCTTCACAAAGGATTCTTTGGAGGCCATTCTGATTTACACAAATCAGATCTGAATACAACTATTTTTGATGCAATTGGTGTAGGAAAATACCCTAAATTGTGATACAAATAAGAAAGGGGAGCCTTCAGAATTTAATAGTCTAGGTAGACAAGAATAACAGTTAAAGGAAGAGCACACAGCCTATTTTATGAGTTGTTCAGCAAATAGTTACTGATTTGATGACCGGTAGTAGTAGCAGAAGCCTTCTACGCACTCTTCACATGTGCGTCGGCAAGAGGAGGTAATGGCTGAGGCCGTCGAAGACAGGAAGGTGCTGGAAAGCCCATAGTAGCAGCTGGACAAGCCTAGAATGGCCTGTTGACAGGAGATTAGGGCCATTCAGGCTTGACGCCGATGGAAGGGGGCTCTAGGAGGCTTGATGGCGGTGAAACAGGCCCAAGAGGCTCTTGCTAATGACAGAGGATGACGGAGGAGTGGCGTCGATGGTTTGGAAGCTTCGGGTGGCCCTAGAGGCAGTGGAAAACGGGAGAGGAGGTCCTAACAACGTCGAAGATGGTCGGAAATTGGTTTGCCGGCGTTGGAGTTGGCCGGAGATGAGGAGAAAGGTGGCCAGCTGCTAGGGTTTCAACTTGACTGCTCTGGTATCATGTAAAATGGAGGAGAAAGAGTGTATATTACTATTAGGTTGAGACATTACATATAATATAGGGTAGGATATCCGTTTATCGTATTTCATGGCTCTAATAAGCTTAACCACAACATCAATTTCTGAAATTAACAATAATAATCTAATTATAAATAAAATCTTAATTGTTCTCTAAATCAATAACAATAAGTCAATAACAAATAACAATAACTAAGTCAATAACAATAACGATCTTAACAATAATAATAAGTTGAATAGTCAATAGTAAATAACAAGAACTAAGAAAAACTAAATAATAGTCATCAAGAGTTAATATTTGGCACCATTAGGCTAATTGGACGCCTGAACCTCTAATGACACCACCTAGGTGGGTGCCGTAATAACTATGTTTGAAAGATAGATCAAGTGAAGTTTACTGCCTAAAACCTCCAAAAACGCTTGATGAGGCTGCGTTCAAAGAAGGGATGACCAATGGTTTCCTGTCCAGCATGACAGAACATAGAAACAACACCAATATTTGTTGCCCACCTGATGAACCATGCTTTAGACGACCTCAGACATGCTTCCAAGTTGCTGGCTGCAGTGGGAATGATTAGGCATGCTGTTTGGCGCCTAATGTTTCATTAAAAGAAACTGACTTATGTCTACTTCAATTAGCTCTAATTGTCATACAAGTTTCTTTTCTTTATCATCCATTTTTTGTCTTCAGAGTCTGCTACATCTATCTTGTGCAATATATAATCATGGTCTTTGTTTTATTGTTGGCTGCAATCAGAGGCATTAACAATGATGAAAAGTTGCACCTTCGGAATAAGTTGATGTTACACATTAGAGAAGAAAACCCTCAGGTAATACTTAACTTTGTATTGCCAGTTCCCTTCATAAAACTTTCTTTATTTGATTAATCTGCTAATTGGGGAAAAAATTAACACATTAGTGAATAGAACGCTAGGAAAGAACTATCTTAAGTTTTGGTTCATTGCTCTTCTGTGCCTGGGTCATTTTGGATTAAAAAAATATTCCAGAATGTTATCCTTGCTTTTTGTATCATATGCAAGTTTACATCGATATTTCAATTTTAAACTGAATTGAACCCTAAATAACATTGGAACATATAAATAATGGCAAGTTAAGAAAAGAACATAATGAGATTAAGACAATAATATATAATGAGGTTAAGACCTTGCAAAATAGAAAGAAGAAAGAAGAGTGGAGAAGATTTTGAGTCGCTAGGAACCGTTACTGTGGTGGTTGGAGAGCACCGTTGGGGTAAAAAGGAAGAGGCCACTGGAGGCAGGGAAGTGGTCGGAGTACTGGCCGGAAGTTGGAGGGACTTGGGGTGGGCTTGGGAGGAGCAGTCAATGGGTGGGGCATGAGGTTCTACTCCTCCCATCCCTTTTTCTAAAAAAGAAAACAGTTGGATTCCCATTGGATCCAGATCTGACAGGTTTCCAATGAACTGCTTGACTGGCTGGGTATTAAAATACCCAGCAGCTGTATCATGCCTTGGCAAACATACACACCCACCTTAATAAATATGAGCCATTGCCTGCTTTGAGGCATTTTCCTTGACGAGAAAGCAACCTTTTGCTATTTCTCATGAACTTCATGGCCATGCTACTTGTACATTTAAAAGTTTTTGGTGACCAGATTTCTTTTAGTGAATGTTTTTCCAAGTGTAGTATAATCATCACACACTGATTGTATTTTTTTTCCTGTTTTACATGTTTTGCTATAGATAGCACTTCAATTGGCTGTTCTTGTCTCTAAGATTGCTCGAATTGATTACCCGAAAGAGTGGTATGCACTTTCTCTTGCACTTTGCTCTTAATTTTGTGAAATTTTGACAATGAGGTAGTAATATGGAAGCATTGATAGTTCTAGATTGATGCTGCATCTGTGTTGGACATGAATTGGACACTCGGCCCATCTTAGTGATAGTTGAGACACCTCATATGATGGGTCTTTGAATGAAAGGAAAATATAATAAATAGTGCATACTGAACACATTGTGTAATAAGCACGTTTTCTTGTGTCTCACGAAGACATGTCGACATCGAAATATGCACTATTTCTTGTTGGCGAATCTTCTTTGTTCTATCATTTGTTTCTTCTAGTCCTCTACCACCACTCATTCTTCAATATATTTTATTTCTGCTTTGCACGTGTTTGTTCATCTTGGTGTCTTATATGGCAGGAAGGAAAGAAAGAAGATGAAGAAGAAGGAGAATGGAGAAGGAAAAAAAAAGCAGAAGTAGAGAGGAATAATGCACTAATATCAATAATCAATGTCACAACATCAAAATTGTCTTTCTAGGGCCACCCATACCCTTAAATGATATATCATACTCTGATCGAAAATGGAAACACTCCTAATTAAACTCTTAAGTAAAAACTTCTCTTTCTCAAAATAAATAAAAAACCAAACTCTTTACAGTGGACTAAATTTCTTTACATAATTTCTATACCATTTAGTCAAACATTAGAAATCTTTGTCCTCTAAAGTTATAAGCTGAGTACCTTATCACAACTCCAACAAAACCGGGTAGTGGCCCATCAAGCACCTTAGTATATTTAGGACTAGCTCATCCTGCCTGTCCCCTGTGTTCTGTAGCTAGGATGTGCAGTTGCAGCAAAACATTGTCTTATGTGCAGTTGCAGCAAAATATTGTTTTTAAGTGTCTGGTTGTTGGTTGTTTTTATATCTTGAGTTATTTTAGTTTATTATTTTTGCACATATATATTATCAAAATATTGGCATAAATTTGTATTGTAATTATCTGCTTGCTCAATTAATGTGCACATTTGAAATTATGTTTTCTACTTCAATGGCTATTTGGCTTTTGGGTGTCCATTTAGATACAATTTTTATCTTATCTATGTAGAAAGTTTTCAATCATCGTGTGTAGACTAACAAACTAGAGCTGTTATTGTTACGGTGTTAGTGCTACAAAATTTGTTGTGACAGTGTTCACATTTTTCTTTGTATTTCTTTATGTGCTATTGAAGATGCGATATGCACATCTTTAAGTTCTTAACTGTTCTATATTTTTGCCGGACAAATCACCACCCAGGCCAGAGCTATTTTCCATTTTGGCACAACAACTTCATTCAGGAGACCCTGTTGCTTCTCATAGAATTTTTTTGGTTCTATTTCGTACATTGAAGGAGCTATCAACAAAACGTCTTATTTCAGATCAGAAAATTTTTTCAGAGGTGAACTAGTGTATGTTAAGCTCATTTATAATTTTTCTTCATTGCCTTTGCATTAAATTTGACACTTACTGTACTATGAATTCTTTTATGCATAAGTTTGTTCTTTTCCTCTTAAATGTAGTAGCAATAGCTTTTTTTCTAAAAAAATACTAGAGGACCCTTTTTTTTGTGAGAAGTGTAGAGGATTATATATGAAAGGTTGCCATCTTTTAACCAAAAAAATACAACATCTATGAGGTAATCACATGATGTCAAAAGAGACAGCTAAATGCCTAATGTAAAGGAATACGGGGAAAGAAGAAGAGTAACTTATTATCTGGCCCATCCAGTCTTATGATGATCTTTAACATAAGTTGGCATTCTTAAGATGTGTTTTGGTTTCATAAGCTATTCATTAGACTACATCTGACATTAGAAATAAGGTGTAGTTGTTCGCATTGTAGTATATTTGTTGCTAGTATTAGCTGATGTCAGGTTAATAGGCGAAGATTTGAGGAATAAGTCTGTGAAGTTTTTCTAAAAAAGGTTGGGGGCGGGGTGTGTGGTATTTGAGGAATAAGGAATTTTGGTTGCCCCACTGATTTTCCACAAAGGTAACGTGGAATTTCCAATCCCATCATAGTCAAAACTTCATGGTAAAGCTGGCACTAGAAAAGGTCTTCCTTGGAGGTTGTCTTTGCTCATTTACTCTTTTGTTTGTTTTCTAAAGGAATTGAGCTATGATGTTATACCATGTTGTTCAAGGCGGCAGGTGCCAAGTTTGATATCTGTTTTCTACTTGTCCATCCAGTTATTGTTCCTGTTTAAGCTATTTGGCTCTTTTGATTGTGTTTTCTTAGCTTTTTTGCTTCCTTTTTCTTTATTTTTTTATGACTGCAGTTATTATTTCATTGATAAAACTGTCAGTCGTCCTGTTGTTTTTCGGGTTTTTTTTGAAATAAAAATTCCCTTTTTCTGATTACTCATTTTTTTTAATAGAATCATCAGAAACAGAAAGACAAGGTATATTCTTGTCAAGATGATGAGTGGAAGAGTTAAAAACAAAACAAATGAAAAATAGAAATAAAGCAATGAAAGGGAAAGCTACGAAGATTACAAAAGCCTTCATCCTGTACATCAATCACCAATACAGACATGTGATTCAGACCATAGTACCAAATGTTGACACGTGTCATCGAAATTTCGTTGACACGTGTTTTATTTTCATTTTACCAATATGACTCCGACACAATCTCGACATGGAAGTTTTTTAACAAATGTAGATTTTTTTTACTGTGTTTACACCATGGTTCCAAACATCGATTTCGTATCGAACTTCGGTTCGACAAAAATAGGAAACATGTTGGACATCGGTGGAAATGTCGGTGGAAATACGGTAAATTTACGGAAGTTCATGGAAATAATAAAAAAACTTTGAAATTTACTTTGAAACTTTAGAATAAGTTAAAGTACATGATAATCTACATTTAAAGACTGTTTAGATCAACTTTTTAAACATGTATCATAGTGAAATACAT
>JAMKQA010008116.1:0-12343 GCA_024699735.1 Posidonia australis | reverse complement strand
CCCAGCAAGGGGAACCACGTTAAATCCTTGGGTGTTTGCGTGATTGATCTCTTGGCATTTCTTCTCCTTGGTGGCAATTCGTTTCTAGGCATGCAGCTGGACAACTCCTCTTCTACTCGAATTTTCTCCTCATTCCACTTGTTGATTTCGTTTGGATTCATGGGGCTTTTGCTATTGGACGTATAACATAATGAATTTATTCCTGGACGGGTGTTACTGTTCTGAGGCCCGTTGTGTGGATTTGTGCTTTTGGGCTTGGGCCTCGTGGGCTAGCTTCTGATTGCATGTCCCTGTGCATAGTTGGCACTATGCTTGTGGGTCTGCATGGGGCCTATGTTGTAGGCCGATTGGTGGTTGAGTGTTTGGTGAAAGGAGTCATTGGCTCATGCCTTCGAGCTGGCTGTTGGGCTGTGTGCAGCGATGCTGGAGGGTGGCCAGAGACTGGCTGGTGCATGCATGCTGGTGGTTGTTTGGCAGGTGCGCAGTGAGTTCCTCCCCCGCACATATAACGAGTGCATGGGGTGAGTCTTCTCTGACGCACCGGAGCCCTAGCCAGGCCAAGCCTTCTTCCTTCCCTTCATTTCCGCCTCTCTTCCCTCCCTCCACTCCTTCTCCATCTTCTTCTTCACTCCTCCTTCCCATCTGCTGGTGGATACGGGTGACAGAGAGAGAGCCTAAGAGTGGGAGACGGGAGACAGTGGCTTGTACCGGCTCATGGCAATTCTGGAGGCTCTAGAGCAATGTACCTGAGGTCTTGGAGTGGTAGTGGACGTGCGAGGTCGCCAGAGTTCGCCAGAGTCAGTCAGAGGATAGCCGGAGCTCATTGCAGGTACGTATCCCCAATTTAATGTGTAGAAATTATGTAAAATGGTAGAAATGCCTAGGATGCATGTAATCTAGGCTAAATTTAGTGTTTTAGAATTTTTGGGAATTTATTGTGGCTTTTATGGGTATTTATGTCGGTGGTTGAGATTTGGGTCATTTTGACCCTTATGCCTTTGCGATTTTGTATCTTGATGCATGGTGAATGGATTTCAATTTTGTTTATTAGGTTTTAAAGTAGACTCAAAGGTCTACCACATATGTTTTATTGGAGATTTTTGGTGATTGTTTGCAGGGTCCGATTTGAGCTCCTACTTCAAACGATTTTTGGGTGCCTGGCTACAAGTCATCTGAATTCTGACAGAAAACAAGGGGCACAGGCTGATGGCGTGGGCCGCATGCACTGGTTCGGTAGCGGTTATGGCCCCTGGTCCAGGCTCTGTTGGCGTTCAGATGTAAGTGCCAAGGGCGCTAGCCAGACACGCACTCCACATGCGCAGGTCTACCAGGGCATCTTTGGGGTTTTTCCTGGATTTTTGGAATATATATTTTATTGCAGTGGTTTTCCAGATTGGTTTGTATTGTCCCTGTAATATGGGATTGTGGGTTGTTAGTGGTGGTCTCTTAGGACACCTGATGTGTCATTTTGTCGAGATTTTTAAAGAGTTTCCAAAGATATAAAATGGTTTTGGAAAGTGGATTTCAAAGTGATAGTCGACCTATTTTGGAATTAGTTTACCAGGTTTTTTGTGTGTGGGCCAAGACTGTGTCGGACCATGTCGTCAAGACCAGGGAATGTGATGACATTCTTGGGTGGTCGAGTGCGACTCCCTAGTTGAGGTCGAGGGCCGAGATACCTGAGGCTGCGGAGCGTCGGGTCCTGGAGGTATGAAACTCCCTAACTGTTGTCTCGAGGCTAGGGTTGTGGTCTACAGGTTGAGGTGTATTGTAGCATGATGGGGAGGTATGATACTCCTGCTATCGCCGTGAACACTGAGGCTTGGGTGTCGTCGGGTGCGAAGGTATGACAATCCCTCCTGAGCACCGTGTGGAGGAAGCCGTGAGGAGGCGTACCCTGTGGCGGCCGGTGCTGATGGGACACGTGCCCCGTAGCTGGTAGCGTCCTGACAGACAGAATAACCTTCCCAAGGAGGGGTTGACTTTTTGAGGATTCTCTAGAAAGGGAGAATCGCGAGACAGTGAACGCTCCTACACAAGGTGGTCGTCACCATGGCAATGTAGAACGCTGTGGTCGCTCCTCGATGGACTATGTGTGGCCAAAGTTTGGTTGCCTGGTGTCAGGCTTCTCGACTCACAATGTGTGGTTTTGGCCATAAAGGGCCTTTGCTTGTGATTTTGAGCTAGTAGGGCCCCGGTTGTGGTTATGGTCGGTGTGGGCCTAATTTGTGAGGTTTTGAGAAAATGGTTTGCGAAATGAAGTTTAAAAGAAAAGTAATTATGATTTGCTTTCTGTGGTTTTCTTGGGGTGCGTACTAGGTGACTCCTGCCACTCATGCATTTTCCTTATGGTTTTGATTTGCAAGTGCAAACATACGGTTAACTTAGTGTAGTGCATATATATCAGAATCTCCTAGTTGCACACACTGGTTCGTGGTAGTTAGATATTTTTTGTTTGGCTTTAACTTTCCGTAATTAAATTATTTTAAATTATTGTGGAAAATGTGAGGCATTACAGTTTTGGTATCAGAGCTCCAGGTTCACTAAGTTGCACTACACCTAGGGTGTTTGGTCTAGAGACTCCATAGGTTTTGCATGCATGGTAAAGTCTGCACCTAATTTTTTTTGTCATGATTTTCTAGATGTTTCTCTATCTGTGGTGCAGGTACTTTGCCTTTCTCTGATAGGATGCCTCCTCGTGGTCATAACGGCAAGGCCCCTGTCGAGGAGACCGAGCCCCAAGAGGACGTAGGTGGATGGAAGGCGGTCCGTGCGGAACTGTGTAGTTTGGCACACGGAATCTCCCACGCTTTCAACAAGAGTAGTGCTAGTGAGCCGTCAGGAGACCCGTGACTGAACCTGTTCACGAAGCTTCGTCTGCCATCGTTCAAAGGCAAGGTCAATTCTAAGGAGAGCGAGGCCTAGGTGGAGAAGGTGGTGATGATGCTAGAGAACATGGCGTGCCTGGAGGAGCATTGGGTGCGGCTAGCAACATATCTACTAGATGGAGAGACATATAGGTTGTGGAAATTTGTGAGGCGGCTGAAGTTCCCGTAGTCAATCACTGTTAGCATCTAGTGGAAGGATTTCAAGGTGGCCTTCTACGACAAGTATTTTCCCGCTCATGTGAAGGAGCAACTTCGCCGAGATTTCTGGAGTCTAGAGCAAGGCATAATGTCGGTGCTCAAGTATGAGACCGAGTTCGCCCAGCTAGAACGTTTTGCTCCTGCCTATGAGTCTGAGAAGGAGTGGGCATAAAGGTTGTTGGATGGCTTGAACCCAGGGTTGCGGGTGAAGGTGTTGGGCTATCGGTGACAGACTGTGGAGGACATGGTTGGGATGGCTTATCGCTTCGAGGTTGAGCATCAGAAGTTTCTGGTGAGTCGTCCCAAAGGGAATGGTAAGTCTTCTTTTACCTCCCAATTCTCTTTCTCCGGTCCTCCAAGTGCTTGTAGTTCAAGTAGCCCTGAGAAGAAGCAGAAGGCGACGTCCAGTGTTTCCTCTACAGGCCCGAAGAGTTTTGCTGGGAGTAGTAGAGCTGGCCTCAGTCAGACAGGGTCTAATGCTCCCGGTGGGAACCAGTGCTTCAACTATGGTCAGGTGGGCCACATCACTGCATATTGTCCCCAACATAGGCAGACCTCAGTTTTAGTGGTGTGCTATATTTTTGGGAAGGTAGGACACGTTCATAGATCTTGTCCGGAACCGTCGAAGAAGGCAGGAAGTGCACCGCAGCAGTTGACTAGGGGACGAGTGTTCACCATCGCCGCTCCAGGCGTTGGGTCTTTGGGAGATGTTGTTGAGGGTAAGAATGGGTCTTTCTTTGTGCAAGGTGGGTGTCAAGGTGAGCCTAAGCTTGTCATTTCAACTATGAAGGCTTATAAGTCTTTGGTTAGGGGCTGCGTGGAGTATCTAGCTAGTATAGTTACCTCCACTTCTCCGAAGTCCGGTGTCCACAACATCTCTGTAGTGTGTGAATATCCTGACGTTTTCCCTGATGATTTGCCTGGTATGCCACCTAACAGGGAAGTAGAGTTTTCAATCGATCTAATCCTCAATTCTAGTGTTGTGTCAAAGCCTCCCTATTGCATGGCACCAGCAAAATTACGAGAGCTCAAGACTCAGTTATAGGAGTTGCTGGACAAGGGGTTTATCAGGCCGAGTGTGTCTCCATGGGGAGTGCCTGTCTTGTTCGTCTACAAGAAGGATGGTTTGCTCTGACTGTGTATACATTATCAGATGCTGAACCAAGTCACAGTGAAGAAAAAGTAACCCTTGCCCAGCATTGATGACCTGTTTGGCCAATTGTAGTCTGCATTCGTGTTCTTGAAGATTGACCTGAGGTTAGGGTATCACCAGTTGAGGATACGAAACTCGGATATTCAGAAGACTACATTTCGGACACGGTACGAGCATTACGAGTTCACGGTCAAGCCTTTCGGTTTGACCAATGCACTAGCTGCGTTTATGGATCAGATGAACAAGATTTTCAGCTCTTTTCTGGACCAGTTCATTGTGGTTTTTGTTGATGACGTGCTGGTCTCCTCCTCTGATGTTGAGACTCACGCCTTGCATCTGAGGACAGTTTTGGATACTTTGAGGCGTCATCAGCTGTACACCAAGTCCTCCAAGTGTGATTTCTGGTTGAGCGAAGCCATGTTCCTAGGCCATTTGATTTCTGGAGAAGGCATCAAAGTGGATCCTGCCAAGGTTGAGGCAGTGAGTAGTTGGGAGCGACCCAAGACTACTACGCAGATCAGGAGTTTCTTGGGTTTGATGGGCTATTATAGGAGGTTTATCAGGGATTTCTCCTCCATAGTTGTGCCTTTGACAGAGTTGACAAGAAGGGAGTTCCATTTTCCTGGGACAAGAATTGTAAGACAAGTTTCCAAGAGCTGATGTCTCGTCTTGTTTCTGCCCCTGTTTAACTTTTCCTTCAAAAAGTGGCGGGTTCACTATGTATAGTGATGCTAGTGGTGTTGGGTTAAGGTGTGTTCTGATGTAGCATAGCAAAGCTATCATGTATGCTTCGCGCCAGCTGAAGGATCATGAGAAGAACTACCTGACCCACGATTTGGAGATGGCTGCTGTAGTGTTTGCTCACAAGCTTTGGCGAGGCTATCTTTACGGGGAGTAGTTTGAGGTCTTCACTGATCATCAAAGCTTGAAGTATATCTTCACGCTGAGAGACCTCAACCTGAGGTAGTGCTGTTGGGTGGAATATTTGAAAATGTGACCATGCCAGTGGAACCCTGCACGAGTCTCCAAGGTGAGTCGAAACACACGAGGAGTCCCGATATGGTCACAGTGAAGATGGTGAATCCAAAGAAGGAGACTAGACTCGGAAATACCAAGGATAAGAAAAGGATAAGGAAAAGGAGTTGCCACTTAATCTTTTAATGGAAAGACGAGGAAAACCAAACACAAAGGGAAAACCTAAAGAAATCAATGCGGTGAAAACACACGTATGCTCCGTGCCAAATAGATGTTGTGCACAAATCAATGCGGGAATGCTCGGAAAGCATCACACAAATCAACAGAATTTTGAAGAAATCCGAGAAAATCAAATGGGAGAAAATAATCCTCATTCGGGTCAATGTTGACATTGTTAAGTTTGTTAATGTACGCCCTCGGGCGATGAAAATCCAAACCAAATCAAAAATCATGAAAATCGGAAGAAATCCAGGAAATAATGTGAAAACCTACTTTGAAATAAGTTGCAAAAGTGTGCATGATGCAAGAAAGAAGGCATGAGGAAACATGCATGAAAAAGGGTGACAAAAATGTACAAAATCCAAACATGGGGGAAATATGTAAATTTCCTGGGGCCTCGGTGCAAAAATCACCTATCCTGAATAAAGACTGAGATTCTAGGGCCAAATCAGCTAAAATATTTAGGAAAACAAATTTTATGCAATTTTAAAGAAGTTGGGGGGTTAAATGTGCAAAACTGTGCTTGTTTGGTAAAATCAGGATTCCTAGGGTCCAATCTGCAATTTTGTCAGCAAAAGATGTGTTTAATGCAATTTTGAAGAAATTCAGGGTTAAATGTGCAAAATAATGCACTCATGAATGAAAACATGAAGTTTCAGGGACTGATTTACAAATATTCCTTAAAAATATACATTCAGTGTAAAATCAGTGAAGTTTAGGGTTTAAAATGCAATTCTGAGCACAATTGAGTAAAAAATTGAATCTCCAGGGTTTAGTTTGCAATTGTGCCAAAAACTCATCCATACAGAACAATTTTAATGAAATTCAGGGTTTTCTGTGCAAATTATAAACTTAAAATTAATAAAAAGTAAATCAAAGGATTTTATGTCTAAATTTAAAGCCTAGAAAACATTAACAAAAATGTTCAAGGGTCACACTACAATTTTACAAAACAAATCATTATTAAAATGATTAAAAAACTAGTGTAGGGACCTAAAAGCAAAATAAAAGGACCTTATTGCAAATAAAATAAAAAAACAGAGTTTTTTAAAAGAAGTTAAAAAAAAAAAGAATGACGACCGCCAACGACGGCCATCTGGAGTACCTTCCAAGGCCTCCCTGATGCATGATCAAGCATCCAAACCTATTGTAGCAAGAGGAAATGATAAGGAGAAGATCCAACGGCTTGGATCTAGCAACAAGCAGCCTCAGTCTTTTCCCCACCTCACTCGTCGTCGTCTCGACTCCGACGACGGTGATGGAGATGAAGAGGTCACTGGAGGAGCCAGAACGGTGGACCAAAGCTCCAAGTAGACAAAGGGTGAAAGAGGAGCGTTTCCCACAATCCAGAGGCACGAAACGCTGCACGAGCTTCCCTCCCGACCAAGCCCTACGACTATTCTGGCGACGGCAGCTGCTGGACGCGATTGGGCCTTAATGCGAGGTCTTGGGTGCTCCAGTGTGCAGGGAGAGAGTAGGGGAACGTGTCCCAAGGGTCAGTGAGGCACGACGAGGTGTGAGGCACCTAGTCGACCCCTTTTAGGGGTCGTCTTCTCCAGCGACAACGAGGCTGCATCTGGCAGCCCTTTTCCAACAGCGTCTAGGGTGAGTGGAAAGCTTCTAGGGTGGAGGAGCAAGTTGGGAAGAAAAACAACCTATCTACACTCACCATGGCATGAATCACTCACTAGATTCGTGCCCCCACCTCTCCTACCCGAAAATCATGTTCGGTGACCCAAAAAAGCTCTGATTCCAGCCAAAGAAGCTACCTGGCCTCATTGGAATCGACTTAGGAAGATTGGGGAAGGAACTGAAATTGAGTGAAATTGGGCTGGGATCGAGGCTTACTTGAGCTAGCAGTGGAGAAGGTCGTCGGAGACCGCCAGAGCTCGCCGGAGAGGTGGCCGGAGCTATCTGAACTCTGATTTTTCTCCTCTCTAAGCTTCCTCTCTGATCTGAGCTTCCTCTGGTTGCTCTAGTTAGAACAATTCTCCTTGATTACTCTTCTCTCAAGTTTTTCAAGTTTTTTTCTCTCCTTTTCCCCCCTTTTTTCTCTTGCAAATGGGGGAGTATTTATAGGCTTGCAATGGCTAGGTAGTTTGTTATGGGTTGTTATGTTTGGTTAGAGGTTGTTATATGGAGTGGGAAGTGATCAGGGTTGTTATGGTGGAGTGGCAAGTGGTTAGGGTTGTTATGGTGGAGTGAAAAGTGGTTAAGGTTGCTATGGTGGAGTGGGAAGTGGTTAGGGTTGTTATGGTGGAGTGGGAAGTGGTTAGGGTTTTGGATTAGGGTTTAGGGTTAGGGTTTTAGGCTAGGGTTTGCTAAGCCTTTGGTTTTAGACTAGGCTTTAGACTAGCATAGGATTTTGGATTTAGGGTTAGGTCTAGGGTTTTAGACTAGGGTTTGCTAAGCCTAGGGTTTTGCACTAGGTCTAGGGTTTTGGGACTAGGGTTTAGGTTAGGTCTAGGGTTTTGGGCTAGGGTTTAGGTTTAGGGTCTAGCTGCAAGCATATAGGGTGTCTACAAATGCCCTTCCCTGAGAACGGTCGGAGGACGAATGGAATAGAGATTGATGCTCAGGGTTAACAAAGACACCCCGCTCCCTCTTACAAGGAAAAGAGAACAGGATGAGGAGACCACTACTTCTCGTGCACTCATTGAGAATCAAATGGCACAAAGTTATCGGACTTGTGGACTAGATAGTTTGGGTTATCTGCCCACTCCAGACACTGTAACGGTTGTCAATCAGGTATTTCAGGCTACCAGCCCAAGAGAAAGGAGCCATGACAGGATACCAAACCTGCCGACCAAAAAGATAGACCCCTAGATAGGTGTCAATCGGGTAGTTTGGGGTACTAGCCCAAAGAAGGAAGTTGGTCTAATCCATCTAGAACACGACCAAATGGGGGCACCATTGATTCCAAGCTCTCTGAGCAAGCATCAAATGGGGCATGGTAAGTTTCAAACCTACCGACCGAAGGATGGTAAGTTTTGGACTTACCGACCAAGAGAGGATATGGCAAGTTTCAGACTTACTGACTAGAGGGAATATGGCAAGTTTCGGACCTACCGACCAAAGGGAATATGGCAAGTTTCAGACTTACCGACCGTAGGGAATATGGTATGTTTTGGACTTACCGACTGGAGAGAATATGGAAAGTTTCGGACTCATCGATCGGAGGAAATATGGTAAGTTTTGGACTCACCGACCAGAGGGAATATGGCAAGTTTCGGACTCACCGACCGGAGGGAATATGGCAAGTTTCGGACTTATCAACTAAAGGGAATATGGTAAGTTTCGGACTTAACGACCAGAGGGAATATGGCAAGTTTCGGACTTACCGACCGGAGGGAATATGGCAAGTTTCGGACTTACCAACCAAGAAGGGAATATGGCAAGTTTCGTACTTACTGACCAAGAAGGGAATATGGCAAGTGTCGGACTTACCGACCAAGAAGGGAATCTTGCTGACCGAAGGCAATATGGCAAGTTTCAGATTTACTAACTGGAGAGAATATGGCAAGTTTTGGACTTATCGACCAAGAGATGGCAAGTTTTGGACTTACAGACCGGGGGATGGCAAATTTCAGACTTACCAACCGAGAGATGACAAGTTTCAGACTTAGCGACCGGGGGATGGCAAGTTTCGAACTTACCGACCGAGAGATGGCAAGTTTCAAACTTACCGACTGAGAGATGATAATTTTCGGACTTACCGATCGAGAATGGCGAATTGACAGATGCCGACTGGATAGTTTGGGATATCAGCCCGAAGAGATACGCATCTCTGGGTTTTATTTATTCTGAGATGAGAATCCAAAGGGAAAGGACTTCATCTATCTTGGAGTGAAGTCAAGGAGAATGTCTTTGAACTCCGTCCTCTCGGACGCGAATCAGGGAGACGAGGATGCTGGGGTCCTAACCAACTATTTAGCCAAAAGGATTTGCCAAAGGGATCTTATTCACAAGTACCAGTTGTGACCATGCCGACCCGAGGGAGGCGGGAAGGAGGATCACAGCCATGCCAGGCTGGCGAAGGCGCAAGGAAAGGAAAAAAGCAAGAAAAGGGAGTCGCCACCTAGTCTTTTAATGGAAAGACGAGGAAAACCAAGAGAAACCTCAAGAAAATCAAGAGGAAAGACAATATGCTCAATGAATGCGTGCTCCGTGCGGAATGGATGATGCAGGATGAATGCGAGTCAGAGAAAGGGTAAGGATTCTGGTTACACATGGGGAAGGGGTTAGGCACCCACATGCGCCCGAGAAAACTCGGTCTTTCTAGGCTTCCTACTATCTAAGGTTTGCTAAAATGCGTGCTTGCTTATTCTACATGCTTATGTATGATAATGATGAAATCATGCCAAAATCAAAGTAAAAAGAAGTCAAATGGGAAAAAGAAAAGTTATTTCGTGGGTCGAATGTAGGCATGGACAATGCCGCTTTACTGTACGCCCGTGGGCAATGAGGAAAATCGTGAAAATCGTGAAATTCTCGAAAAGCGTCTCGTAAAACAGCGGAAATCCGAGAAAATCAAAAAATGGAAAATAATCCTTGTTTCGGGACCATGTTGGCTTTGCAAGCCTTTTACTGTACGCCCTCGGGCGATGGAAAACCAAAACAAGTGGAAGACTACGACAAACCGAGGGAAACACGGAAAACGAGGAGAAAACTAAGCTCAGAACATAGCTAAAAAGCATGCTCCGAGCCAGGAAGAAAAGACGGAAAGAAACCGTGCGAAAAGATGATAAAAGTATGCAAAATGCAAGTGTGCGTGCAAATTTGAAGAATACAGGGAGTTTTCTGCAAAAAACCCAAATCCAAGGAAAGCCAGAGTCCAGAAGTCCAAATCATCAGAAAACACATAGGAAAACACATTCCATGCATGTATATCAAATCCGGGGTCAAACGGGCATTCATAGTGCAAATAAAGTCCTCTAGGGGTTAAAATGCAATTTACCCACTAATGCATGCAATGTATGTTGATTCTGCACAAAATCAGGATAAAATGCAATAAAATGTCTCAGAAATGATTCAGAAAAGTTTCAGGTGCAAAACAGTCATTTTACCATTGAAAACAGCAATTCAAAACAGTTTGAACAAAGTATAGGGGCTAAACTACAAAATGGCCAGCAATCACAGCATACAGAAAAGTTTTTAAACAAGTTCAGGGGTTTTTATACAATTAACCAGCAGAAAAATGCATTTAGAAACATTTTAGGAAGCATGAGGGCTTTTGTGCAATTTTTACAAAGAAAATGAACTGTCAGAACAATTTTAAGAAAGCTCAGGGTCCTAAATGCAATTTTCACAGGAAAAAAGAACGTTTAGGAAGTTTTAAAGAAAGTGCAAGGTCTTTTCAGCAAAATATCTGAAGGTAAACATGTTTCAAAGATTCTAGGGGCTTTTGCTAAAGTTTAAAACTCAGAAACCATTATTTCAAAAGTTCAGGGTAAAACATGTAATATTTTCAGTTAAAACTATATTCGAAACATTTTCAGAAAAAATGACAAGAGGACCTATATGAAATAAAAGAACCTAAAAGTAATTCTGGAAGGACCTAAATGCAAGGAAAACAACGTTTCTACAGTTTATCCAAAAAAACAAATGTTCTTAAATCTATGTTAAAGAAGGGGCACGGCGACCGCCGGCGACAGAGACCGTCGCCGACGACTGCCAGAGAAGCACAAAAGAGGGCCTCCAGTGGTCTGATCTTAGATCAGATTGCACTGGAAGCAAGGGGGGCAAGGCTAAGAGATCCAACGGAGTGGATCCCCAAACCAACGGCGAGAATTCTCCTCCCACCTCACTCGTCGTCGGTCTACTCTGGCGACGGTGACGAGTTACCTGGAAGCGCTCGGGGCGTCGTCGCGGCGAACGGAAGGTCCTGCGGGCTTGAGGGAGCGAAGCTGGTGCTTTTCCCCATCCAGGAGCGCAAGGAAGGTGCTGCAGGTGCATCCCGGAGGTCGACGGGAAGGGTCGAGCGTGGTGTCCAGCGGTCGTGGAGGCTTCTGGTTGACTCCGGATGATCGGGATAGGCTGTAGGAAGCTCCTCGTGGCAATGGAAAGCTGCGAGGAGGCGCGGAGCGTCGAGGGAGCTCTGGCAGGGGGTCTTCTTCCCCAGCGACGGCGGAACGGAGGCCTCTAGCACAACGGGCTCTGACGGTTGCAGCTGGCTTCCGAAGGTCCTGGGAGTTCAGGAGAGACTTGAGGAGTTGATCCCTGGCTTCAGGAAGGTTCGGCGACGTCGAAGGCGCCTGGACAGAGTCTTCTTGCAGTCTTCTTCCCCAGCGACGGCGATGGAGCTGCTTCCGGCGGTTTGCTCCCAGAGCTCGCCTCCGCAGTTGGATCGGGGCCAGAAGGAGGGGAAAAGGAAGGGAAGACCAGGGGCAAGCTAAACCTAGGCTCTGGAACTCGTGAGGTGTTCCGAGCCAGTGCCCCCACCTAAGCTGCCGGAATTTGATTCCGACGAGGCCTAGGGCACCACAGAAGGCAGAGGAAACCTCTAGACTTTCTGGAAACGATCCAGGAAGCAAGAGGGAGATCCTAGGAATAGATGCTAGCAACAATTGAGTTCAGAAGGATGTGTACCTGATCTGGCAGTGAGGAGGTCGCCAGAGCTCACCGGAGTTCGCCGGAGATAACTGGGAACTCAAGCTCCACCCCTCCACGAGACTCCCCTCTCCTCATGGGATCCTCTGGTTGCTCTGGTTGTGTGTAGAATCCTCTCTCAAGCTCTCCTCACTCCTCTCTTTTGAAATTGGAATTTCTCTCCAAAAAGCTCCAAAAGTCCAAAAAAAGTCCTCATTCTCTTACAATAACAAGGTATTTATAGGCCAGGTGGGTTGTTAGGATGGGGGTGGAGGTTGTTAGGTGGTTAGTTGATGGTTTAGTTAGTTATAGGTTAGTTTTG
>JAMKQA010008115.1:0-18019 GCA_024699735.1 Posidonia australis | reverse complement strand
GTTTCTTGGTGACTCGTTGGGTCCCCAGATGTTTGTTGTGGTCTCTGGGTGACTCGGTGGGTCTCCAGATGTCTATTGTTGTCTCTGGGTGACTTAGTGGGTCCCAAGATGTCTATGGTGGTTTCTAGGTGACTCGATGGGTCCCCAAATGTCTGTAGTGGTTTTTGGGTGACTTGATGAGTCTCCAAACATTTGTTGTGGTCTCTTGGTGACTTGGTGGGTCCCTAGATGTTTGTTGTTGTCTTTGGGTGACATAGTAAGTCCCCAGATGTCTGTTGTTGTTTTAGGGTGGCTTAGGTGAGTTCCTCAAGTTTATGTTATTCCTTTTAGATGCTCTATCTAAGGATGGGATATCTAGGGGAGGGCGGTGCACGTGGAGTTGTGCATTGGTATTGTGCGATTGTGTCACACATGTTGTTTGGGACTTGGTCATGGTGTGTTGTTTGCTGTGTGTTGTCTAGGGTTTCTTGTAGCGATACCCAGTTGTCTTGGTTGAATGTGGCTCTGTAGACACTCCGATTTTGAAGTGACTCATAGATGAGCTTTCCAGATGTTGCTTTAGATGTGGCTAACCCTTGAATCCTATTAGCTAAACCAATCCTAAACCCATAGCAGGCCCACAACCCAATTAGAATTCCAGACAAGTAGGGGAGAGCACCTAGCTGGCACACTTACCTGGAACAATTACCTAGCACACCTACTTAGCACACTTAACCGGCACACCTAGCTAGCACACCTACCTGGCACACCAACTTGGAGCACATAGCTGGCGCACAGCCATTTCTCAGGCTGCTGGCTAATGGCTTTCCACCTCTCATGGCTGTTACCTCCACCAACAAATATGCCTTAGAATCGTGCCAGGCTCTTCGTTTACGAGGCTCCCTGCATTCCTAGGAGTTACCCTTGAAAAATCCTATATAAGGACCCCTATAGGCAACCATTAGAAGAGGTTAGAAACCTTGATTTCAGCAATCCTGATCTGAGCAATCATCTTGGGCAAGCCATATCCTTTTTCCAGCAGCATATTCTCGTTTTCTGGAGCATTCCCTTGCATTCCAAAGCATCCTTAGTCCCACCAAAGCAACAATGATCTCTTTATCTTTGATATTTCAAGAAGGAACACCATGAGAGGTAGGTTTTCTTCCCCTTTCTTCTCTTTTAAAACTCAACCATAGCACCATGATAAAACATGCTTTAAACCTCACATAGAATCTGATTTCAGTTATTATATAAGAGATTTTTTTATGATAGAATGTTGATTTCGTGTACAAGACACCTTGCATGCATAATCCATATGTTAATAATCATCACCATGTAGTTCTTAAAAGTGGTTTTATTATTCTTCTCCATCCATTGCACTAAGATCCATGATCCATGTATGTATGCTAAGATATGCAATAGAGAGGATCTTGATGTATTCACCATTTGTATGTTCTGTAAAACTTATTTTCTCATGCACATCCTTTTAGAATCTTACGCAAACATTCTAGACATGAACTTGCAATTTATCATAATAGACTCGTTTTACTCACTTGCATCACATCATGTTTCAGTTTTTATCATCGGCATAAACTGATTGGCATTAATAAAATCACCCATCTCTATTCTGGGTCAGATTCTGGATCAGATTGTAGTCTGATCTAGATTTTCTGGGGTACACCAATCTGGAGCACCTATATGGCGCACCGGAGTGGTGCACCAACCGAGAGCACCACTCTGGCACACCATTCTGGTGCACCAGACTGGTCAGAGAGCAAAACACTCACATTTGCATCCCTGTTTGCATGATTTTTCGGATGACTTTGAGCCTGATTCTTTTGATGCTGATTCTTTGATATTCCACGGCTTTGCTTGCTTATTTCCAATTTTCAACAAGATTGTTTTCTAGTTGTTTTCTCCATTTTGATGTTCAGTCCTTGGCTAAAATCTGGTAGCATGTTTGCCTCTACTCCAATATGGGGAACCTTGTGCATCAGCCCATGATCCAGAGACATGACTAAACCATCTTGCATACACTTTAGCGTAAATAGGGTGGGATCTTGTGTAAGGTTACTAGCCCTTGAGGAGGTCTACAAGTCATTACACTTGCATCTCTTTCATTTTTAAAGTATATTTTTCAAGTTTTGCGAAGGATTTTACATAGCATGATTTTTTGGAATGCATTCATATGTGACTTTGCATTGCCTAGATTTCTGTATTTGCTTTGGTGGCACACCAGACTGGAGCGCTAGTCTAGCGCACCAAGCAGGCACATCAGCCTATTTATCAGTAGCACACAACAACTTTTGCATGGTTTTCTGACATGATTTCTTGCTCCGATTTGTTTCTACATTTTTCTGGTTTTCTTCCTTGATATATCAGGAAGGCACAGCTTGGTTTTCAATCATTTTTTATGCAAGTTATATTGCATTTGGTATGTAGCAAAGAAAGGATGAAAAATCACTCGAAATTGATATATCATTGATTTTATTCATGCAATGACTTTGCATTGACACTTGACCCGACATACGAGTGATACTTCTGAGCATTAGGACACACCCCTGCACATTATGCACCCATATTTATGACACCACACACATAAGCATGGCATGGCATGTCGCCCTCGGGCGTACAAAAAAGGCTGAAAAGTCGACATTTCATAAGCAAATGAGAAACCTATATAAGACCGATTTATCGGGCACGCAAGGGTGCCTAATACCTTCCTCGTGCGTAACAGGGATCCTTACCCATTTCTAGTTTATGACCTACTTTTCCATTGCATGATTTGCATGTTTTATATGGTTTTCCTTGTCTTCCATTTTAATAGACTAGGTGGCGACTGCTGCATTTGCATTTTATTTTATTTTTTTTGCCGTGACTTTGCCGATCTTCGTGTATTTGGCTTTAGTGCCAAGTCCTTGAGGCTATCACCAGCATGGTTACAGGAACTGGCGACTCCACTGGAGATAACCAGATCCCGGCTTTGTTTTTGGTTTCTCCTTTGCTTCGGCTTTTCTCCTTGCTTGCCTTTTATCCATGCTTTGCATTGGTGGTTTCTTTTATAAGTGGTGTCTTTCTTGCATGCATGCCTTTTTATAACGAATGTTTTCTTTTTACACACTTTTGCTATGCCATCACTTCACATAATTTGCATATACTCTTGCATGATAATTCATGGCTAATTTGTATGTTTATTTCCCTTCCTGTACATGCCATGCCTAGGAGATTAGTGATATGTTTGCTCTCCCCTTTTTGTTAATGAAAACATAAAAACCAAAATCAATAAAACATAAGGCAAACTAGGGACAAATTGCAAATTACCCCACAGTTTAATAAGCTTGCAAGTAAAAGACTCAAAGCATACTTTGCATACATCATATAGGGCATGCATCTTCTCCTTTCCTAGGGTCGCCTATGCAGTCTGCGAAGGACATTTTTCGGTGGCTCATTCTATGGCTTTGGCGTGGGATGAAAAATCGGGTTTGGCACCCCTTGTCCGGGGTCGTGTCGGTGTAGTAGAGGGTACAGCCTAATGCTTTGGCAGAGGACGAGGCTCTGAAGGACCACCCGTTCACTGCCTAGGCTATGGCCAAGATTTAGAACGGGGACCTTATTTTTTCTAAACTTGAGTCGGAGACTTATTCACCCTTATGTGAACCTAGAGTAGACAGCTTAATAGGACATCCCTAGTTGGTGAGAGAGTGCATACTAGATGCATTCATTTGCATCTCATACAACCATAAACATTGCATCTTTTCTAACTTGTTTGTTTTTGTGCATAGGATTTCTAGTCTATGAGTTTCCTTAGCGTGAGCTCAAGATCTTTCCTTTCGCAAACTCTATTTGCGACCCTATTTTCGACCGTGTCTCCCAAATTATCTGTCACTTTCGACGATAGCTCGTCCTAGGACCCGTCCTATCCTTCCCAGCCGTAGTCTGATCCTTACTCACTCGCAATCCACGATGGCCCAGCATGCCAGCGAGTCCCTTTCCCTTGCTGTCCAAGAGGAAGTCCCCACCTCAAAACACACTTCTTTTGTGTCTGTTCCAGTCATCACTGCTGCCTCCACCTTTGCCTTAGCTTCTGGAGCCAGCCAGCACACTCTTAGGCCCATCAGTACCGTCACCAAGACTCCCAGCATCCTCAGGTTTACACCCCTACTCGCCCATACCCTTCAACCGCATCAGTACAATTAGCTGCCCGTCCCTCGGTTGTTGTTACTCTGACCCATGGCATGCATCGTGTTCCTTACAATTATGCCACAGGGATGTGTGCAGAAGTGACACGATCAGGAAGAGTATACAAACCCCGAATAGCTAGGCCTAGCCCCTCAACCTTAACCCCCAACAAGTTACACGCCCAGCCATCTAGGTCACCAGCACCTGTAGCAATAGCCCCTGCCCAAGTCCAAGCACATTCTCCTCAACCACCTATGCCTAGATTAGCACCATCCAATCCTACCACTAGCAGCCAACCTTCAGTTGACATCACTGCCGAGCTTAAGAAGGTTAAAGCTGACATTTCCATTTGGGACCTAATCCATACATCGGCTGAGCATAGAGAAGCTTTCCTTAGAGTTTTTCAGGCAGCTCGTGTATTCCAAACCAGAGAGCCTGCTACCCTAGAAAGCATGGTAGGAATGATAACGGCACCTCAGGTTATCTCCTTCTCTAGCCTAGAGTTACCTCCCTCTGGCACCAATCATAATTCTCCCTTGTTCATCACTACGCAATATCAAAACTTCCGCATCCCTCTCACATTGGTGGATAATGAAGTAGGCCTAAATGTCTACCCCATGAGCACAGCAAGTGCAATCGGATTCAAGTCTGAGGACATTACACCAGCTATGAAAGGGATGATAGCATTCGATAATACGCATCATGATGCACTTGGAGTCCTGATCATTACCCTGACTATAGGCCCTGCTCGCTTCGACGTAGAGTTTTACGTCGTAGATATCGAACCCACTTTCAATCTGTTGCTTGGACGCCCTTGGCTTCACAAGCATCAAATCATTCCATCAACCCTCCATCATATGGTTAAGTTTTGCTGGGATGACAATATCGTTGTTGTCCTGGAAGAAGACATGGAGAAGGTTGAATCTGTCTCTGCTCTAGCCCCTCAGACCATTCACTTCGATCCTAAGCCTTCTGATGTCCTTTACCGAGTTAATCGGTTTGAGCCGATTAATTTCATTCCACCCTTAGAGCTTGCCGGCCATTTGGCCACTTTTGGCAACCCCCGTTTGATGGTCGAAAACCTGTGTCGCAAATGGGGATACGAGAAAGGATCGCCTCTAGTGCTTTATGGCCAACGAATCGCCGATCCGATCGAGGCCGAAGAATGGATTGAGCGAGATGGTTTGGGATATGAGCGATGCTGCCAGAGGAAGAGATCACAACGCCATGGTTAGTCTTCCAAGATGATTATTCTACGAGATTTATCCAACTTTATTAGCGCAAGCGTTATGGATCTGAACCACAGTTCCTATGCAGTGTCAGCACCATCAGGTTTGGTCTGCCTAGAGGATTCATATCAGGATAGCAGCCAGCTAGAGTAGTACGATATAGAACAGGAGATCATGCAGACAGAGCATTTAACAGTCTAGATAGTGGCCCAAGAAACAGACTCAGATGATGACATCGGGGATCTAGATCTCTTGTTTCAAGAGTAGCTGGATGTGCTTGTAGAAGACATGGCAGAGCATGATCGCAGGAGGAAAGGCAAAGTAGTTGCCACGGCAGCACCAACAGAAGCACCAATACCACCCCAGGACCAAGTTTCAGTTATGGTCCTGCACGAGACAGACAAAAGGGATGCTAGATCATTGCAGTTAATCTCCTGTCAGCTGGGAGGCGGGTCTAGCTGGTATTGGCAGTATAAGCCTCACCTGGAGGGTGAGAATCAAATCCTTGAAACAAGCATGAGAATGACAGGTGGCAGTAATCTCACCAATCTACAACAAAGTAGCCGCTAGCAAGCAGAATTTTGTACAGCTAACAGAAAAAGAGAAAATACCAAGAAAATCAAAAAATCAAAATCCAAAAACAAAAATAAGGAGGCATCAACATCAGAGGCAGGGGATCCCTGTTCCTCGGATCATCCAGACAAAGTAGCACAATACCGATACAAGAGCACGAAGGTCACTGTGACAGTCCTTAAATGCCATCAAGGCGCAGAATCAAAAGAGGTCTTCTCAGTTGACATAACAGACCTGGCATTTGAAAAAGAAATTTTGTCAGAACTAATTGCCAATGAAGAAGAGGATGAGGTCCATGGAGCAGATTATGAGGATAAGCCATCACAAATCCCCTTCTATGATAATGATCCAAAATGCCCGAATCTTCACGTAGAGGAGGAAACAGAGCTTATCAATACCGGCATGGCAGAAGAAATTAAAGAAACATGCATCAGTGCCAATTTATCACCACAAGCAAAGGCAAAGTTTATAACTTTCCTGAAAGAATATGTGGATGTTTTTGCATGGAGCTATGATGACATGGTGGGACTAGATATTGAAGTGGTAGTTCATACATTGCCGCTAATACCAAATTCAAAGCTAGTCAAACAGAAGCTCTGTAGATGGCGCCCCCAGTGGCTTTTAAAGCTTAAAGAGGAGATTATGAAGTAGCACAAAGTCAACTTCCTCAAAGTCGTGTTGTATCTTGAATGGCTCGCCAACGTGGTGCCAGTGTCGAAAAAGGATGGACGGGTTCGCATGTGCATCGATTATCGAGATCTTAACAAAGCAAGCCCCAAAGATGATTTCCCGCTCCCTCACATTGACATTCTGGTGGACAACACTGCAGGGCATAAGATGTTGTCTTTTATGGACGGGTTTTCCGGATACAACCAGATTAGCATGGTTGAAGAAGATATGGAGAAGACATCTTTCACCACTCTATGGGGAGTCTTCTGCTACAGAGTGATGCCATTTGGGTTGAAGAATGCAGGTGCAACATACCAAAGAGCCATGACAGCTTTATTCCACGATCTTATGCATCAAGAGGTTGAAGTATTTGTGGATGATATGATTGCTAAATCTTAAGAGCTAGAGGACCATCTCTCCTGCTTGAGGAGGTTGTTTGAGTGCCTGTGAAAATACAAGCTCCGTTTGAACCCCAACAAATGTGTATTTGGGGTATCCTCTGGGAAGTTACTAGGTTATATCATCAGTCAGAGGGGAATTGAAGTGGACCCTCACAAAGCTAGAGCCATTGTTGAAATGCCTCCCCCAACCGCTGAAAAAGAGATTTGTGGTTTATTCGGCCGGATACAATATATCAGCAGGTTCATTGCACAACTTACGTTTATATGTGAACCCATATTCAAGCTACTGAGGAAAAATGCTCAGACTTGCTGGAATGATGAATGTCATGTGGCCTTTGATAAAATCAAGCAACTTCTGGTGAAGCCTCCAGTTTTATTTCCTCCCATGCCAGGACGCCCTCTGCTACTATATCTCTCCACAACACAACATTCTATGGGCGTAGTTTTGGGTCAGCATGATGAATCTGGGCACATAGAGAAGGCTATCTACTACCTCAGCAAAAAGTTCAATGACTGCGAGGTTAAATACAGCCTAATAGAGAAAGTCTGCTTATCTCTGGTGTGGGCCACGCAGCTCCTCCGACATTATATGATGGCATATCCAGTATTGTTGTTGTGTTGGCATGACCCTATCAAATATTTGTTTCAGAAGCCAGCTTTAGTGGGCAGATGTGTTAAATGGCAGGTGATGTTATCCCAGTATGATATCACTTTTGTCACACAGAAATCCATGAAGGGACAAGCCATGGCATACCACTTGGCCGACCTACCTTTGCCACAGTATCAGCCTTTACAAACTCAGTTCCCAAATGAAGATATATTGTTTGCAATGGGCAAGGAGGAACTGGAAGGACCTCAGAATGAGCATCAATGGTGTCTGTACTTTGATGGTGCAGTCAATAAACGAGGAAGAGGCATTAGTGCAGTTCTAGCAATGCCACAAGGACAACTTATTCCCTTTGCGAGGATGCTGACTTTCGAATGCACCAATAACGAAGCTGAATTGAGGCCTGCATTTTAGGTTTACAAGTAGCAAAGGACCAAGGCGCCCGAGAACTCCACGTATTTGGTGACGCAATGCTGGTTATTTGGCAAGTCAATGGTGGCTGGAAGACAAAAGACCAGAAACTCATACTATATCATCAACATTTGCTGAAATTGACTGAAGAATTTGATGATGTCAAATTTTCTTTCATGAAGCGAGCCAAGAATGCATATGCAGACGCTTTGGCAACTCTGGCATCATGGTTATCACTCCTAGAGGCATGAGCTCTAGACATTTCAGTCACATGCATTGAACAACCAGCACATTGTATGCATATCCAAGAGGCGCCATCATCAGCTAAACTACCTTGGTATAGTGATGTTAAAGCTTTTCTGGAGTCTGGAAGTTTCCCTCCAAGTATTTCTACTTCAGATAAGAAGACCTTGACGCGGTTAGCATCTAAATATGTGCTCGGGGCCAGGCAGCTATATAGAAGGTCTTATAACTAGATGCTTCTCAGGTGTGTAGATAAAAAGGAGGCGGATATGCTAATGTTGAAAGTCCATGTAGGCACCTGAGGCCCACATATGAATGGGGTTCTTTTAGCCAAAAAAATTATGTTGCAATGATATTTCTAGTCCACTATGGAAACGGACTGCTGCCAATTTGTCAGAAGATGCCATAAGTGCCACATACATGGAAATTTTATACATGCTCCCCCGCAACAATTACATAGCATGTCATCACCCTGGCCATTTTCTACTTGGGGAATTGATGTTATCGGGGCCATTCATCTTGCTGCATCCAACGGGCACCGTTACATACTGGTAGCCATCGATTATTTCAAAAATGGGTCGAGGCGGCATCATACAAAATAGTCACAGTAGCCATTACAAAAAAGTTCATTAACAATAACATTGTCGCCAGATATGGGGTTCCATTTGCTATCATTTCAGACAACGGAACTAATTTCATAGTAAAGAGGGTTGAGGATTTCTTCCAGAGTTGCAAGATCAGGCATCACAGATCCTCCCCCTATCAACCGCAGATGAATGTGGTAGTAGAGTCGACTAATAAGAATCTAATGAAAATCTTGAAGAAGATGGCCGAGACTCATAAAGATTAGCATGAAAAACTGCCATATGCATTATGGGCCTACAGGACCTCTATCCGGACGTCAACAGGAGCAACACCTTACTCTTTGGTGTATGGCATGGAAGCGGTCCTTCCTTTTGAAGTAGAGATTCCTTCGTTAAGAATCTTGAAGGAGGCAAAATTAGAAGAGGTGGAGTGGATACAAGATCGCTGTGTTCAGCTAGATTTGATTGATGACCATAGATTACAAGCTCTGCATCATGCCCAATGCTACCAGAAAAGAGTGGCCCAAGCTTATTAGAAGAAAGCCCGTCCTAGAAGCTTTGAACAAGGAGACTTGGTTTTGCATGCCATTCATTTGCCCGATGCATGGGGAAAATTTAGGCCTAACTGGTGTGGACCTTTTGTGGTTACGGAGGCCCTGTCAGGGGGTGCAATCATTCTTGAAGGCATGGACCATAGAGAGCAGTCAGAGCCTGTCAATGCCTCCTACCTAAAGAAGTACAATCAGTGACTCCTAGTCAATCCTTAGCCTTGCACCGTGAGTCATGCATTTTCATGTTTCTTCTTTTCACCTACCAATATTTTAGATTATTGCATCCTAGCATAATAAGAATAATCTTCTGCACCTTTTCTTTTGCATAACATCGTCATTGCCCAATGAGGAAAATTAGAAGCCTGCTTGCGTAAGAGATGTATAGCCCTTCCCCTGTGTTACCACCTAAGAAACTTAGGAGGTGAGGAAGAGATTTCAATAGAATGGATAGAATGTGCAAATTCCAACGGGACCTATATCTCCAGAGGGAGTAAAAAATGATAGGCCTAGAGAGTGTGTGAGCAAAAAAAAGAATCAATATAGACTTGGGAGCATATAAGAAATAAGAAGATAGAAGTTGCAGATAGAAGTCAGCTCCAATGAGAGAGGTGTGTAGGACAACCTCATCCCTATCCCATAACTTGGAGAGGAGTTGAGGCATACACCTACCAAGACCCCAGGTTCAAAGGGACTAGCCACCCCTTTTAATCAAGCAGAAAGAGCAGCCACCCCTCAGCATAGGTGTTTATTACCTCCAAGACGGGATAGGGTAAGTCGGCATGCCTTTGTGGGAGGAAAAGAAATATGAATCCTTTAAAAAGCAGATGTAGGACCCCATGAATTTGGCATGAAGTCCATAATATCTGAAGGAGAGCCACAAATAAACCTAAGTGTCTAGGTTAGTGCCACATGAGTCGAGGACAGTGTCACCTCTTACAGTAGGCAAAACAGGCTCCCTTGACGCTGAGGGCACCAATATTAATTAATCCTCTCTCTGCATTGCACTTTTTGCACAGCATTCAGCATTTTAAGTTAAGCATATTTTGAATCACTTTGCAAGGCGTTTGGCCGTATTCTGACCAGGGGCATGCCAGCTGCCTTTTGAGTCGTAATATGGGCAAAAAAGCGTTTGACCAGGGGCATGATAGTTACTTCTTTAATTGGAAGAATCTATGACTAGGGGCATGCCAGTTAAGATTGAAAGCTTTTAGAAGCAAGACAAGATGACAAAAGTGCAAGCAATCTTTATTATGGTCCATCACTAATATAGACATTGCTAGTCAACCCTGGGCTTCTTTGAGCTGCTAGCCCCTGTGAAACAGGTGCCACTGGGCGAAATCTCGCTTATGGGCCAAGTCTCCCTTATTTCGGCTTCGTATTCCACTGTGTAACCGGAGCCCTCGGTAATGCCAAGATCAGAGGACTTGATGCCAGCACGCGACTTACAGGCCAATTCTGAAGTTGTCGCATTCGAGCCGACAATATACCTTTTATACCGATCAGGACATGGACTTTGCTCAATAGAATCCTGGCAGAAGCCAAACTGGCGAACGACTCAAACAGGGTGATACTCCACGCCTCCCGTAAACCCAGGAAGAACCATGAGCCGCATATCCCTGGCATTGAAAATGCAGTAAAGGTTATCGACGCCGAGGATATAATGCACCATGTTACGGAATCCTCAGCAAGATTCTACAATCTGCTTCATAGCTCGTGCACACCTGGAAGTGTCCTCAAATGGTGAGTGCGGCTATAAGCTTCAAAGGCAGAAGGTCGAGGGTGCAAAATCTTCACTCCCATATAAGCGACAAACCAAAAGGGTATTTAAGCAAATGGTTTCTTTACCTAAACCAAGGCACCACATCCATGGAAATGGCGAGAGTGTTTCAGTGCCCGATCCAAACCGACATAGGTTTCCACAAAAAGAACAGGAGCCAGATCAATCTGGCGAACAACTATCGCCCAGGCTATTTCTGCCACCTCGATAGCCACAGTCATTTGGCCATGGCTAAAAATAAGCTCCCCGAGGAAGCGCAGCAAAAAGCTATAAAGCTACAGGATGCCCAAGGAAGAGCGGGCATTGATGATCTCATCAAAATAGTCCAAACGCACCATAGTAGTAGATCCATCTCTGCAGATAAGTCTCTTCTCACAGACATTTCTGGCCATGCCCGTAAGTCGGCTCACAACTTGAACATAGCTGTCATGGCAAGTAAAGACTGAAGGGGGCATCAATGGTGATAGGCCGCAAATCCGTCTGACTTACTCCAAAGTCAGAGTCATCTCTACCTGCCCGAAGTGGAAAACGTGCAAGGCTGGTTTCCAAAATCGAGCCATGGCGCACAGCAGATGCCAGTTAACCTCCACCTTAGCTATACTAAGATCAGTAGCTATTAAAGCGTCAATCCAGCCGCGTAGAGCATCTGAGCAATGTTTTGGTGTCACCATGGTGGGATACCTTTATGGACACAGATTTGAGCCAGATATGGCAGTAAAAAAAGGGGGTAGAACTTAACATAAATATGGAGCAAACAAAGCAATCCAGCAGAATATTCAGATGAAAGTAAACACAGAATTGAGAGGCATATTCAGAATATTTTGCCATAGAGCCGGGATAATATTACAGAATGCAAAATCTGCAGCAAAACACGAAAGGAACTAACAGTAGAAAGCATATATTTACAGAAGCACATACCATTGTGATGCAAAGTATAGCATAGCCAGTGACCAGAATGGATCAAAGAAGGTGCTACAAGCAAGATTCAAATGTTGTAGGGTGTTCGCAGAAGGGGGGCGGCGGTGCATCTCGCTGGGAATGTGAGGTTATAAGCAAAAGGTTATAGCAAAAAAGGAATGTAAACCAGCCATTTTTAGAGGCGCACCTAGGTGGCACACCTCAATGGCACACCTTGGAAGTGCATGGAATAACTACAAATTTCAGCAGCACCTCCCCTGAAACATGGATCTCGCCAAATCGACACCATTTATTTTAACATGCGCAGAGAATTTTGTATATAGCTTACACACAGACAAAACCCTGAGGGTCACATCACAGAATCTGGAATTTTATAAAATTATGAAGCAAGTTATTACAAAGCTTGGAAATAACTACAAATGCGGAATAACTACTCTTTGTCTGACTCTTCCTCATCAGATGCCACCTTTTGGAAGTATTTAGCCAAGAGACAGGCACCTCGTCGAGTGATCTGACGCGACCATTGAGTAGCTGCAATAGCCTGGGAATGGGGAGCAGAATCTAAGACCCTCTGGGTAACCTCGGTATCTGAGCGGTCCTCCTTAGATGCCTCCATGGTGAAATCCTCGCTACTGGGTACATTCACCTCCTGGGCTGGGAAGTCTTGCTACAATATCAGAATTTGTGTTAACAGGCAGAATTATAAGGAAAAGTAACAAAAACAGAAGGAGAGACATACCCGGATAATTTTACGCCAACGCAGTTCCTGCAAAGTAACAAATATGTCAAGCATGTTTTGAGCTAAAAATGGCAATTTGCAAAGTAAAAGTCTTACCCTCTTCCGGCGGATATCGGCATAAAAGGCGCAAAATTGTTCTTCGAAGCCCTGTGAATTATGACAAATGTCAGACTTATATGGATCACATACCAGAAGTATTAAGTAGAAGTGGTGGTCATGTACCTTGGCCCAGTCAGTGGCATACCACATCCCACGCTGGCTGTCCCGCACTGCCTCCTCAAATAGGTACGGCTTCCCGACATGCCTGTACCAAGCCAGATAATTTGTGTAGTTGACTTCCCGAAGGACATGTTTGTCTTGGGAAGCTATAGCTGCTGCGTGCCTAATTCTAGCAACCGAATGGGTCGAAGCCGGGCGATCCATATCAGGAGGAGGAGGGGAAGGAATGCAAAACTCATTCAGAAATTGATGTCGCACGTGCCCCGGAAGGAAATTGGCTGACTTCTTCATGCAGTAGAACTTCACTTGCTTGTCCCTAAGAACGCGGCCAGAGTTCAGGGGAGCCCAGTCAAAGCCATCATATCTGGAGAACGGGCGCAGATGAACCTGTTACAAGAGAAGAGAAATATATAAGCAATTTAAGCAGCATAAATTTAAGAGCATTAGAGAACACAATATAAAAAGGAGAGGAAATTTACATCCTCGAGTTCTACCAAGTCCAGCAAATACTGGTAGGACTCATAACTGTAGACCCCAGCAGTAGCCCGGTGGTCACGCTCAACCAACTGGCGGGGAAGAGGAAGAAGCTCATCCCGAAGACGACCAAAACTATGCCCTCTAGTGATAAGCTTTATAATCTAGTACTAAAATGGCAAACCGAAGTCAGTTTATTAGATATTAAGCATAGAGGAAATTTGTTTTGCAAAAGTAGAGAAAGTAAACACTTACAGTCAATAGAGGATATAGCCCCACATAAGAGCGGCACCCAAGCTTAACCATATTGTCGAGCCCGCAAATCAGCCAAGTATAACTAGCGCCAACCAAGTCGTAGTGGTCCAGATGTTCCAGATTGGTTAAGTACGCTAACCAATCAGCATGAATGCAATAAGCAGACGAGTCACAGAAAATCATGGCCAGTAGATCCAGTAGGAAATGCCTTAGTACAAAGTCCACCTCTTCGCTATCAGGCTCGGGGTTGGGCCAGAACTGGTCCCACTCTCTCAGCCATCCCACAGTGATCATGTACTTTCCCCGAGGTGGGTTTGGAGGAACACGGCCCAAGTGCGCAGGGGCAAGGTGCAAACCGTGAGTGGTCTCACCTATAATCGGCTCGTCACTGAAAGGAAGACCCGTCAACAGAGCCCACTGATTAGGCAGGACGGTCAGCTCCCCAAATGGAAGGTGGAAAGTGTGCGTCTCAAACCTCCACCTTTCCACCAAAGCCCTGAAGAAGTTATAATGGCCATGTATGATGGGTATACGAAGCAAACCTCCAAATGGTGAGCTGTGTAGGAGGAAGTCCTGTAGAAAATATGGCAGACGGTGAATATGGTCAAGCATTGGGCCCTAGTGGCACTGCATAATCCGATTCTTATCACCATCCTGAATGTCGAGAACTGACTTAATGTCAAATGAAAGTGGGTTATAATTAAAGCTCGTTAAAGCAAGAAGATTACACCGAAGTCAGGACCCTCATAGATGTGATGGTCATGTAGCAGCCGCCCCTCAAAATTGTCGGACTGCTGGAAATGCATTTGTTAGATAAAACACTAGATTTATATACACATTTTCTTTCAATTTTGGGCTTACCTCAATAGGGACAGCAGAAGTCGAGCTACTAGAGGCTCGTGATCTTGAGGAGCTACCTCGCCACCTGGGACGAGAACTAGAAGGCGTGTCTCGCGAGGACTGTGGGGTCCTCTCCTTAAGAACTGGATCATCCTACGGAAAAAAGGAAAAAAGCCAAACCAAGAAGTTATACAGCAGTAGTAGGCATGACAAATGCAGAATATTTAAGCATAATAAAGCCCAAGTCGAAGTCAGACATGGCATTGCATTCATTGGCAAAATAGCAAAGGGCATGGCATTTAAATAAAGCATTATTGGCATATGGTGGCAAAAATACAAGTATAAACAGAAGTACAGTTATAGCTCAATGTTACGTGGAAATGTGCAAACTATGTGGCTATATTTTATACTCTTTCTATTCAGGCATGAAAATTAGACATGAAGCATTCTGTGTGGGCTATTATTTTATTCAAGCATGTGACCAATACTCAGATAGTGAAATCATGTTTTACAGCATGGCTTTTAAATAAGAAAATGGCATGAATGGTAGTATGGGATATTCGGCATAAACAACAACAAATTTCTTTGTAGCCCTAGCCTTGAACATTCCTCACAGTCTTCCATCACGCCTTCCCTGCCATTGTCACCACCACGCAACCAACCCCTCACCGCAGCCGACCCATCTCACGGCCAGCCCCCCACCAGCCCGCTGTTTCCACTACACGACCAACATCCATCAAAACCCACCTACCGCGATGGCTATCCTTTCTCCGGCCTGCCACCACATGGCTCCCACCACGCGAATCAGTTCATCAAAACCACCATTCCGGCAAGCCATAACCACCGACGGCTGTAGCCACCAACACGCGCCTCCACACCAAACCCATCACCCTGCAGCCATGGACCACCGGAATCACCCAAAGCCCGCCGGAAATCGTGAGCCACCGACCGTCCAAGCAAGAAGCAACAGAAATGCAAGCCCAAGCAAAATGGAAGAGGAGATCAAGGGAGATACCTCCACTGGTGACCCCCTCTCCAACCAATCCTGGAGGGTTCGGTCCATGCTGCCACCGTCCATAACGCCGCCGATCAGCCTTCGCTGCACCTCGCCGAGAGCACTTCGTCGGCGCACCTCATGCACGCAGCTGCCATAAGGAGATAATAGGACGATGGGAGAATGGAGGAGAAGGGATGGAGAAGGATGGGTTTCGTTTGGGAGGAAAAGAATAGGGAGGAAGAAGAAAAGGCACGCCCCTTGAGAGAAGAAATAAAAGAGTTTAAAAAAGTGAAAACATATGCATATAAATGTGGCTTTGGAGATATAATAGCAGAACCTTGGGAAATGCCAGGCAGCGCAAGCACCCTTGTAGTTCCAGTAAAAAGGGAGAGGAAAATATTCCTTGGCGGTTATGGCAGTTATCTAGTGGGACCCACTTATAAAAAAAGTCAAGGTTCAAAATGCAAAATGGCAATGGAAATTGTGTTTTAGCCCCTACCAGTTCACAGCTTACACTCCAAGAGCAGAACATATGGTGCCAAGCACATGGCCTACAAAATGCACCCGATAGGGTAATTTGCAGAAAACCCCCTACATTTTGCAAATTTACAGATTAGTCCACAAAAGATGGGGGATGTTTTGATTGAAGCAGACGTTTGTTGATATACAGCAGAATGGTAATTCAGCAATCAGAAGGCTATCATGATTGGGCAATTTGTAGTAAAGCCCTCAAGTTCAAGACATTTGCAAATAAATCCTCACTTTTTGCAAACAGTGTTGAAAATTCCAGCAAGAAGAAATTGTACATGCATCTCAACAAGAATGTCAGTTTCTACACCATAGCGTTAGAGCCAGCATATTCACAGTTCTGTCCTTCGGAGCATCTTTGCCATTTTCCTTCCTAGGGGACAATCCACGGATCATCGTTTTGTTTTTTCAGGTTCTCATTCCAAGCCAAGGAGACCCTTCTACCTCTCTTATGGATTTTCGCGGGCGCGAAATCCAGTCGGTTGGCTTTGACTGGGCAGTCAAGGTCCTTTGCCCCTTTTGGATTTTCGTGGGCTCGAAATCCAACCTTTTGACTTTGACCGGGCGGTCAAATGTCCTGTGCCTCTTTTGGATTTTCGTGGGCACAAAATCCAATTTGTTGATCTTGACCAGGCGGTCAAGGTCCTTTGCCCCTTTTGGATTTTCGTGGGTGCGAAATCTAGCCTTTTGACTTTGACCGGGTGGTCAAATGTCTTGTGCCCCTTTTGGATTTTCGCGAGCGCGAAATCCAGCTTGCTGATCTTGACTGGGCGGTCAAGGTCCTTTGCCCCTCTTGAATTTTCGCGGGCGCAGAATCCAATTCCTTGTCTTTGACTTAGCGGTCAAATGTCCTTTGCCTCTCTTGGACTTTCGCAGGCGCGGAATCCAGCTGGTTGACTTTGACTGGGTGGTCAAAGTCATTGGTTTCTCTTAGATTTCCTTTGGTAGGAAATCCTGTGGCTTGACCTTTTGACTTTATGGTCAAGGTCCTAGCCCTTCTTTCGGATTTCCTTGGGCAGGAAATCCAGTGGCTTGACCTTTTGACTTTATGGTCAAGGTCCTAGCCTTTCTCTCGAATTTCCTTGGGCAGAAAATCCTATGGCTTGTCCTTTTGACTTAATGGTCAAGGTCCTAGCCCTTCTCTCGGATTTCCTTGGGCAGGAAATCCTGTGGCTTGACCTTTTGACTAGATGGTCAAAGGCCTAGCCTCTCTCTCGGATTTCCCTAGGCGAGAAATCCAACTGCTTGACCTTTTGACTGGGCGGCCAAGCTCCGTATCCTTTCTCTTCTGGGTTTTCGCGGGCACGGCATCCAGTTGTTTGACCCTCTGACTGGGCGGTCAAGGTCTTTTTGTTTCTCTCTTCTGAGTTTCCGTGGGTGTGAAATCTCTTTGTTTGCCCTTGGTCTATGTCGACAGGGCCCTGTTTTGCTTGACAAATGATATGTTTGTCATACCCCCGTTTTCTTTGGGCTAGTATCCCCAACTACTCAGTTGACAACCATCACACTGTCTGGCGGATGGGTTGACAAGACTTGATTGACTTGTCATATCCCGTCTCTTTTGGTTGATAACCTCATAATCTGGTTGATGAGTCCGACAACTTATCATTTTTCTACCACTGATCCCAATCGGTGCGCAGGATTTCTTTGTTTCTGCCATATTTCATAGGACTAGCACGAGCATTGCATCACCTTGCCGGCACCAACTTTACATTCACATCAATTTTGCATCGGCTTTCAGATCAGCCCCTGCACTTATTTTCGCATTGGCATCACATCCCTAGCATTTAGATCAGCAGTTGCACACATTTTGCATTTGCATTCACATTTGGCAACAAGTCATGAC
>JAMKQA010008114.1:0-16132 GCA_024699735.1 Posidonia australis | reverse complement strand
ATGACATGTTTCAATCATCATCGTGCACGAGCATATAGAATAGGCAAACACGCATTCATCAAACCCTTAGCAAGCATTAGGACTAGAAAGACCGAGTTTCTCGGGCGCACGAGGGTGCCTAATACCTTCCTCATGCGTAATAGGAATCTTACCCATCCTCTGGTTAGCAGACATCCAACCTTCCCATCTGCATCACATGCATTCATCCTTGTGTGGTTTTCCTCGTCTTTCCCATAAAAGACTAGGTGGCGACTCCCTTTTCTTTTTCTTTTATCCTATCCTTGCGCATTCGCCATCCATTGGCATGGCTGTGGTCTCCTCCCTACCCCTCCTCCTCTCCGGGTCGGGCGCGCGCGGTCACAGGAAACTACTTTTCTGACCAGAGTCAAAACCCAAAGCCATGAGTGCGTCCCATATGGTCCGCTCCATGTGGGACATGCATGGTGAGAGAGAGCACGTTAGTAGCATTCATGTGCATGTCTGCCATTCATGCCACCCTAACAAACAATTGCATAGCTAACTTACTTCTGTTGTTGTCTTGTATTCACTTCTTCACTAACACATTAGGTTCTTTTCCTTTATCAGGTATAGAGTTCTGTGTGCGAGTTCCTAGGTCTGAGCCTGGGAGTTCCTTTCTATGACCTTGGTCTTGAGGCATTGTTCTCGACTGTCTTCTCTCGAGCTATTTGTCACTTCTGACGATAGTTCCTCGTAGGTGTCATCTTCTCGTTTGCAATCGCAGCCCCATCCTTACCCATTCACGGACTGTTATGGCCCAGCGAGCGTCTAAGACCATTGCACCAGCTGCTCTGGAGGGGATTCCTGTTTTTGCCCCTCCTCCCTCTTTTACTTTGTCATCAGTCATTCCATCTTCGCTCCATGATAGCCATTTTCAGGCACCTGGAGTTCCTTGTCCGTCAATTTCGGCACACTGGCAGACCCTTAGTGGTCTGGAGCCTGTGGCTAAGGCGGTCACCATGACTACCACCAGGGCATCTGATCTGATGATGCCCTGTCCTTCAGTTGAACCCCTTCCATTGACACTCAGCTGGCTACAATTGCCTCATCAGTAGGAATTCAACCTATAGCATCTTTGAACTTCTAGCCCCCTATGACATCCCTGTCGCTTGCTCTTCCAGTCCTCGGTACTGCTACCGATGGTTCTACACCGTACAATCTCAACAACTTCTAGCCCTTTCGCAGAAATTAAAAAACATGGCCTTCTCTTTGGATCCCACTCTGACTGCGCCTATCTGTCCCATTCTTGAGGATCCTGCTCCGCCTGCTCAGGCACTTCACGTTGCACTAGTCTCCCCGTCACTGCAGCCATCGCCGCAACTTCCCGCTGTTCCGACGACAGGCGTCACCACTCTGCCAATAGCATCACTACCACAGCATGCACAGCATGTTCCTCCCTCTACTGGTGGTCCGCCTTTTGGGCTGGCTGGAGTACACCGGCCTATGAACCCAACCATACCGGTTCAACAACTGTTGCTCCCACACACAACAACACGCCCCACACAGCATAACATTTCTATACCCGTGCATCAAGTACAAGCTTCAGCATACACACCACCACAAATAGCGCACTTGCACGGGTACACTGGTCATCATGCCACGGCACCAGGTGGCGAGATGATAGATCTGGCGGAGCACAGGGGTCCTATAGACACAGTGTATGCAAGACTCACCCCGGCTGCACACTCAATGTCAACAGCAACTCCCAATGCACTTTTTGCCAGGATGAATGACCTAGAGAAAGCTCTACGACAAGTGCAAGGTGGGGACTGCCAGTCTTTCTCCTTCTGGGACCTCTGCTATTTCCCAGAGGCGATACTCCCTCCGAACTTCCATATCCTGGAATTTGAGAAATATAATGGGAAAGGCTTCCCAATTTCACACCTTTGGGCGTACTATGGCGATCTCACTCAACTACAGGTTGACAAGAGACTTCTCATTCACCTTTTCCAGAAACGTCTTACAGGTCCAGCTCTAAAATGGTTCACATCGCTGGATATGTCTACCATAAGGACCTGGAATGATCTGAGCCAAGCTTTTCTGGAGCAGTACTCTTTTAACCTCGACATGGTCCCAAAGTGTGAGGACCTGGTCACCACCAAGCAGAAGCCCCACTAGCCGTTCGGGGAGTACGTTAGGCGCTAGCGAGCCGTCGCTTCACAGCCAACCACTGACGAAGAGTCTAACGAAATAATAATTCGAGGGGCACAGCCAACCACTGGGGCTCTGCTAAGCATCTAGCCCATTACCACCTTTGCATCCCTGATCAAAGTTGGCACCAGTGTTGAGAGCTCACTAAATAGCGAAAGCTTCCCTTCATTAGTAGCATTCTCAAAGCAGACTATGGCTTCAAGCGGAACCAGCAATAACAACGGTGGCAACAACGGATCCAACACCGGTTATGGTCGGAAGAAGGATTCTGCTAGGAATGTTGTGGCATACGTGGGAGCTCTTGTTATGCCAGCCAATGTGGTGAGCTCGCTAGCTCAGAATCAGGTTGTTTACTCCCTTGCACCTAGAGCACCATGCACATCACAAATCACTACCACCGCCGAGCCAGTCTACCGACCTGCACTGGCAAGGCAAGGGTGCTACCAGGAATCAAGGTGGCTCCCACTACCCGAGAGAGATTACACTCCTCTGGTCGAGCCACTGAGTGTCATATTTCCTAAGGTAGCGTCACTACTGAAGCTTCCGGAAATCCACCCACCACCGAACCCACTTCTACGGTGGTGTAAAGTGGATTTATATTGCAGTTACCATAGAGCCGTGGGGCACTCTACGAATAACTGCTTCACACTCTGAGGAGCAATTCAGGACTTAATTGACCAGAAGGTCATTGCTATTAATACACAGGAGGCAGAGTCCAGGCCTGCTTTACAGACACCACATTCATCTGCATCCACATCTAGCAACATAGTCAACCGGCCTTTGCCTGAGCATGCGCCCGGAACCTTAGGAGTTTGTTTCTTTCTTCTAATGAGGTTGAACCTTTTGATCCTTCTCTCCTCATCCATGATGTTTTAGAACCGTTCCCTTATCAACTGAGTCAATCCTTCATTGAAGCTTCTAACTCTGTAGTCATTATGATACAGTTAACTGCCCGACCAAGGTGTACGGCTACCAGACCTACCATGCAATCCACCCCACCAACAATTAGCCTACTAGCCAAACCGAGGCATGACCTAACCCACCAAGCACCAATACCTACTCTACCAGTTTCAGTCCCAGTGGAATTGAGGGCCCATGCTCTTGTGGTCATCAACTTAACACAGGATACTCACCACATGCCTTAAATTATACTACAAAAATGTGTGCTGAGGTAACGCGGTCGGGAAGGGAATACAAGGCCTCAGTCCTAGTAAACAAAGCTAGTCAGCCTGTGACTTCATCCTCCCAAGCAGAAAACCATACTCCCAGTCCAATCCCTGAAGAGATAGTCACATGAGCTAACTCCACTGCCAAAGTTGACCCACCTGTAGGCGACATCATTGCCCAGCTAAAAAAGGTCAAAGCAGACATCTCCATCTGGGACTTAATCCATACTTCGATCAAACATAGAGAGGCATTTCTTCGGGTTTTTCAAGCCGCCCATGTTTCCTCAACCATACAACCATTGGCCTTGGAGAACATGGTAGGGATGATAGCAGCACTAGAGGTCATTTCTTTCTCTAGTTCCGAGCTTCCTCCAGCAGGGACTAATCATAACAGCCCCTATTTATCACGGTGTAATACCAAAATTTCCGCATTCCTCTCACTTTGGTAGATAATGGCACCGGTTTGAACGTCTGCCCCTTGCGAACTGCAAGTCAGGTCGGCTTTAAGTCGGAGGACATTACTCCTGCAGTGAAAGGAATGACAACATTCGACAACACGCACCACGATGCCTTGGGGATCTTGATCATTCCCTTAATCATTGGTCTTGCTCGTTTCGAGGTCAAATTCTATGTTGTCGACCTCAAACTGTCTTTCAATCTTCTCAGGTTATCCTCTCAACCCTTCACCGTATGATTAAGTTCTGCTGGAACAATGACATTGTTGTTGTAATGGCGGAAAACCGTGAAAGGGAGAAGGTTGAGGCAGTCTCTTCAGTGTTGCTCCATACTATCCATTTTGACTCCAAACCTTCTGATGTGCTCTACCGTGTTGACCATTTTGAACCGATCAATTTTATTCCGATTCTCGAGCGTGCCAGTCATTTGGCAGCTTTTGGCAACCCCTTTTTGATGGTCGAGAATCTATGTCAGAGATGGGGATACAAGAAGGGAGCACCTCTTGGGCGGAATGGCCAAGGAATCGTCGAACCCATTGTCGTAGAGAGAAGACGCGAATTTGAAGGACTGGGATATGAGTTGAAGCCACAAGGTGGATACGCAAAGCGTCGTAAGTTCCAAAAGCTCGTTATTCCACGAGATTTAAATAACTTTGTTAGTGCGGGATTGCTGGATCCCAATCGGTGTCTGGTGCTTGCAAAGCCTGAGCCGAACAAACCAGTCAGTGGACCGGAATGGATATGTGTAGAGGATTATTACTCAGAGGAGGAAATAATGGACTACAGAATGGGTTTGACATCATCCATGTCACCAGGGATAGCTATGCTGGCATTGCCACCTCAAGATTCAGTTGACGGTCTTTCTACAAATCCAATTGCAGTTTGGGATTCAACGAGGGTAGATGTAGCAGTAATGGCATCAAAGCAGTAGTCAGTTTTGAAGGGTTTACAGCTAGGGCAGCCGAAATCAGTCCCTGAGGCGTTAAGAACTACTAGCGCCTATTATGTGGATTTCGCTTCCGATGAAGAGGAGGGGAATGCTGTGGTCGCACAGGTGGATAGCATGCTCAACGATTTGGAAGTTCTATTTCAAGAGCAGTTGGCGGTACTGGCCAAGGATGCGCAAAGTGAGCTTAGGCGCAAGAAAGGTAAGGCAATACTGACAGAGTACACTGAGGAGCAGGCAGTTGCACAGGGTCAGTCTACTATCATGACCCTGGATGAGAATAGATCCTTAAACACTAGACCAGAGGAGTTTATCTCCTATCAGCCAGGAGGCGGGTCTAGGAGGTACTATCAGTCTTGGCCCCACTTGAGCAGTGGGGTCCAAAAAAAAAAGATCCTGAGTTAGGCTCAGGAGGGGACTCAGGCGGCAGTACTCACATCAGTCTGATAGAGGACAGCTGCCCACCTGTTGTACATGCTGTACAAAGACATCATGAAATTGAAAGCCTTTGTCTACCAAAAGTGGAACAGTCGGACACGAGTTCGGAAATGGCACAACCAGAAATCATTAAAGGTGTATACAAGAAAACTAGGGTTACAGTGACCATTCGAAAGCACCAACAAGGGCAGAGTGCTAAGAAAGTGTCCACCTTTGAGGACACAGATCTGTCATGCCAACAAGAAGTTTTTCCTGAGCTTATTACATATGGAGAAGAAGATGATGTAGAAGTGGAAGAGGAAAGTCATGGTGCGCCAGAATTCCAGCCTTACGATGATGACCTCGAAGGCCTAAACCTGCATGTAGAAGAAGAGACAGAGACTGTGAATATTGGCACTAATGAAGATGTCAGGGAAGTGTGGATAAGCGCCAGACTCACAGCACACGCCAGAGCAGAACTTGTTGAGCTTCTCCGCGAATATGCGGATATCTTTGCCTGGAGTTACGATGACATGATTGGACTGGACGTCGAGGTAGTGGTACATACATTACCGCTTAAACCTGACGTCAAGCCAGTCAAGCAGAAATTACGTAGATGGCGACTACAGTGGCTCTTGAAATTGAAGGAGGAAATAATGAAACAACACAAAGTTAACTTTCTGAAGGTCGTCCTTTACCCAGAATGGTTAGCGAATGTGGTTCCGGTACCCAAGAAAGATGATTTGGTCCGAATGTGTATTGATTACAGAGACCTAAACAAAGCCAGCCCAAAGGATGATTTTCCACTCCCACACATTGATGTATTGGTAAACAACACTGCAGGACACAAAATGTTGTCATTCATGGATGGATTTTCAGGATACAATCAAATCCGAATGGCAGAAGAGGATATGGAGAAAACGTCTTTTATTACCCCATGGGGAGTGTTCTGCTACAGAGTTATGCCATTTGGGCTCAAGAATGCCGGGGCCACATATCAGAGGGCAATGACAGCTTTATTCCATGATCTCATGCACCAAGATATCAAGGTTTACGTGGATGATATGATTGCTAAGTTAAAAGAGCCTAAAGAACACGTTGCTTGTTTGAGGAAGCTCTTTAACCGCTTGAGAAAGTATAAACTACGATTGAACACCAACAAGTGTGTATTTGGTGTGTCATCAGGCAAACTGTTGGGGTGCATCATTAGCCAAAGGGGAATCGAGGTAGATCCGAGCAAGGCTAAAGCCATCATTGAGATGCCTCCCCCCACGACAGAGAAAGAAGTTCGAGGGTTGCTGGGGTTGGTGCAATATATCAACCGATTCATTGCCCAGTTAACACCAATTTGCGAGCAAATCTTCAAGCTCTTGAGAAAGAACGCACAGATTCGCTGGAGTGAGGAGTGCCAAGAAGCATTTGACAAAATCAAGAAACTCTTAGCAAGACCACCAGTCTTAGTTCCTCCGACACCAGGGCGTCCTCTGTTGCTCTACTTGTTAGTGACATAGCATTCAATGGGCACAGTCCTGGGTTAGCATGATGAAACAGGTCGCAAGGAGAGGGCCATTTATTATCTGAGCAAAAAGTCCAATGATTGCAAAGTTAAGTACACTGCAATCGAGAAAGTTCGCTTGTCCCTCGTTTGGGCCACACAGCACTTAAGGCACTATATGATGGCATATCCAGTTCTATTACTATGCCGACATGATCCCATGAAATACCTGTTTCAGAAGCCAGCACTGGTGGGTAGATGTGTCAAGTGGCAAGTGCTTTTATCACAGTTTGACATCACCTTTGTCACTCAGAAGTCGATGAAAGGACAGGCCGTGGCAGATCACTTAGCAGACTTACCCTTACTAGAGTACCAACCCTTGCAGACTTAGTTTCCTGATGAGGATATATTGTTCGCCATGGAAGAAGAAGAGCCAGTAGTCCCTCGAGATAAAGGTCAGTGGCAACTCTACTTTGATGGCGCAGTTAACAAGAGAGGCATGGGTATCAGTACAGTTTTGGAAACTCTGCATGGACAGATGATCCTGCTTGCTCGAAAGTTAACCTTTGTGTGCACCAATAATGTGGCAGAGTACGAGGCATGTATTCTTGGCTTGCGAGCGGCATTAGAACATGGTGCACGGAGATTACATGTGCATGGGGATGCCATGTTAGTTATCTCTCAAGTTAATGGCAACTGGAGAACCAAAGACCTGAAATTGGTTCCATATTACAACCATCTTTTAAAGTTGATGGCCAAGTTTGAGGAGATACGCTTTTCCTTTATGAACAAGGCCAAGAATGCTTATGCAGATGCACTAGCCACTCTTGCATCCTGGTTGTCCATACCGGAGGATGGCATAGTGAAAGTGTCAGTAACCTGCACAAACCAGTTGGCACACTGCATGAGCATAGAAGAAGAAGATTCCAAAGCAGAACTCCCATGGTATCATGACATCAGAGCTTACCTGGAAACCAGGAGTCATCATCCAGATGCATCAACAGCAGATAGAAAGACTATGGTACAGCTGGCCTCAAAGTATGTACTTGGAGCAGGTCACTTGTATAGGAGGTCTTATAATTAGATGCTTCTGCGCTATCTTGATAAAAAGGAGGTCGATACAGTAATGTTGCAAGTGCATGTCGGGACATGTAGGCCTCACATGAATGGAGTTTTATTGGCCAAGAAAATAATGTTACAAGGTTATTTCTGGTCAACCATGGAGACGGTCTGTTGCCAGTTTGTGCGAAGATGTCATAATTGTCAAGTCCATGGTAATTTTATTCATGCACCACCACAGCAGCTCCACAGCATGTCATCACTCTGGCCTTTCTCCACATGGGGAATAGACGTCATAGGAGCTATCCACCTAGCAGCTTCCAATGGACATCAGTACATCTTAGTAGCAATTGATTATTTTACAAAATGGGTGGAGGCAGCTTCTTACAAGACAGTGACCGCCTTCGTGATAGAAAAGTTCATCAGAAACAACATCATCACCCGGTACGGGGTCCTGCATTCCATCATTTCCGATAATGAGACAAATTTCACAACCAAAAAGGTTGAGGATTTCCTATAGGAGTTCTATATCAGGCATCACAAGTCCTCCCCATACCGTCCTCAGATGAACGGTGCAGTAGAATCCGCCAATAAAAATCTAACTAAGATTCTTAAGAAGATGGCAGAGACACATAAGGACTGGCATGACAAGCTCCCATACGCTCTGTGGGCTAATAGAACATCAGTCTGAACCTCAACAGGGGCGACTCCATATTTGCTAGTGTGTGGTATGGAAGCAGTCCTACCAATTGAAGTGGAGATACCATCGCTCAGAGTCCTGAAAGAAGTAGAGCTGGAAGAGGCGGAGTGGATTTAGGACCGCCTAGTTCGACTGAACTTGATAGATGAGCATCAATTGCAAGCTATGCATCGTGCACAATGCTATCAGAAGCGCATGGCCAAAGCTTATTAGAAAAAGGTCTGACCGAGAAGCTTTTTGCCAGGGGACCTGGTCTTGAGAGCAATACGTCTCCCTGATAGTCGTGGCAAGTTCAAGCCCAACTGGCGTGGACCATTCGTGGTCAAGAAAGTCTATTCCGGAGGGGCTGTCATCCTTGAGGACATGGACTGCATTGAACAGTCAGAGCCAATTAATTCATGCTACCTGAAAAAGTACTATCAGTGATCATAAACAGTGTGTCCTCACTCTGCGACACCAATACCTCCCTTCATGCATACATGAATTCATGTTCTTCCTACATCCATGTTGCTTTGCATCACAGCATATACTAATCCCATTTAGTATATGCATGTATAGGCCGATGCATGCTTGCATCAGCACGTGCATGGATCTTAGCTCGGTGATGATAAGCGGAATAATCCTACTAATGTTGGGAATGTATAGCACCTCCTCAGGTAGAAACTATTCAGGAACGTAGGGAGAGAGGGAGCCACCTTTCATTGTGAATTGGGTGAAGTATCCAAGCCACTCAAGGACCCTACACTACCCAGAAGGAGATAAAATGTTAGGGGAGAGAATGAGAGTGTGAGAAATAAAATAAAAATATATATCTGTGAAAGGGCATAAAAGAATAAGAAGACAGAAGTCGTAGATAGAAGTCAGTCCTAAAGAGAGAGGCATGATGGGTAGCTCTGTCCCTCCAGTTTATCTTGGAGAGGAGTCGGATTGAATAACTAGAAGACATGTTCCAAAAGGGCCTAGCCAACTCTTCAAACAACAGTAGCTCCCTACCATAGACCAGGTACCTATTACCTCCAAGCTAGGGATAGGGCGAACCCACATGCCTATGAAGGAGAAAGAACAAAGAATGAATAAAATAAAAAAGTAGGGGTATGGTCCAGTGGGGTTTGGAATGAAGCCCAAGACATAGTGTCGCATTTCTAGAGAGCCACCCAAAAAACTAGGGGCTTGGATAGAGTCTCATGAGGTTTGGAGTTACCATTCCCTGGTATACTTGGCGATAAGCATCCCAATGCTGAGGGCACCAATAAGATCCCACAAATCATTCAGCATGCATGCATTTTTTTCCATAAATATCATTCTAAAAGTGTCGCAGAGTACCATCCAGTTCTCTTAGCTGGGATGTGACAACGATTTTCAGTCTAAGAGAATCAGGAGGACATCGCCTAAACCAGGGGCATGTAAGCTTCTCTCGTCAGTTAGGGCCACTTATGTCAAGCCAGGGGCATGTCAACTATCCTATAGTTAGACACACTGAGCTAGTACTCAACCAGGGGCATGTAAGCTGCTCTGACTAGTTAAAAGGCATCCATGTCAAACTAGGGGCATGTCAGTTGTCCTATGGTTAGACGCTTTGAGCCAATGTTCGACCAGGGGCATGCCAGTTGCTCTGCAGGTCAAAGATCTAGGTAATCTGCGGGGAGGCACAACCATCAAATAACCCCGATCCCCCGAGTTTGATGGTCATATCTCATTACTTGGGTACCTGGTCAAAACGGGCTAATAACCAGGACCTCCCCTCACGGATGTGCACAATATTTAGTCTGTTCAGCAATTTTCTGTTCAGTCAGTTGTAGTTTATAGCTTTAGGCCAATCTCTCTGATTCTTACAATACCATTGTGCTGTATCTTTTGCTTTGATTCTACGAAGTGCTGTTGACCGAAGCAAAGTTGAAGTCTCTTTCTAAAACAATGTCTTGAGCATGTCTTGCAGGAGATCGTTTATCCTTTCTGAGGAGTCTCAAGCCAAGAAAGCTGAAGCGCCCTACGGATTATGGGTTTCCCTACTATGGTTGTGCCCACACATTGCTCAGAGGTTCTCCAAGCATGGATCAAGCAGTTGACTGAAAGTGATCACGACAAGCTGCGGATTTGGAGAATCTCTTCAAAGCTTCTGGATATCGCAAAGGTGGAGGTTTCTCGATACTTTCTGTGTGCCACTGTCTGATTCTGGAAACCAGCTCATCATGTATTCCGCTTTGGGAGAATCGAACTGACCCCAACCGTGGAGGAGGTCCACTGAATATGTGGTCTACAGAGGTTCTTGGGACCCACCGTGTTTGTGCGGCGCGATGGGTATTCTTCAGTTTTGAGCGAGCTAACTGGCCTACCAACCAGTGATTGTGGTCATCAGCTCATCTATTCAGATAGACATTCTCCCATGCTGTAGCTAGCCTAGTTTGACAAAGTAGCCGGAATGCACACCTCCCTAGGTGACGAACATTGGTTGAAAGGCTTTGTTGTCTGCTTCCTGGGAGAATTGATTTTCAGCCATGGCCGAATAGTTGTGAACATTGAAGTCGCTGAGATCACTTTGGCAGTTTTTACCTGACAAATAGATTTGGCCCCAATCATCTTGGCAAAAACTTACCGGGCTCTGGATCGATCACTACACCGTTGCCAACACTTTTATGGTTGTGGAGCTTTTGTACAGGTATGGTTGGCTGCACATCTACGAGTAGTAGTCTTACGCCAGCAACGATCAACCTTTTAATCTTACTGTCAAAGTGGCCATGCGTGCACGCTCACCTTAGTTCAAAAGGAGTACGAGCTTTTAGAAAGCTTGACAAAACAAAAAATAATCTAGCACATTATTCCTTCGGCTACGCATAACTTTGAGGCCTTCTTCAACACAGTTGACATGTAGCTTATCGTCCTGCCGGAGTTGACTGGTGAAGTTGAATATCACCCAGTCTGTGTGATGCAGCAGTTTGGTTACCAACAAGATGCCTTTGTTCAAGGGTAAATGCCAGCACGGTTCCAAGAATACCCCCTGAGCTTTTATACAATGACTAAGGAGCTCTCTCGCCTGCTCAGTGGCTCCATACTATCGAAGGATCTTGCAGTCATAGAGGGGAAGAGTTGCACAGCAGAGTATGAAGCCGAAGTTTAAGAGGCCTGGCCAATCTGCAGTGCCGTCCTGAGTTGTACGCTCTTTGCCAAAGCCTTGGGCTCCAAGAGATCCAGAGATGATGTAGATTCTTAACAGTCATGTCATGTTACTGGTTCTTTGCAAGCTTTAATACATGTAATCGTTTCATTGACTCTAGTAATAGAACTCATCAGAACATTTCTTTCCAGCTTGTTTGGTTGCTTATGTTTGATGCAGAATAGATTATTGCGACAGCATGTCCTCAACTATTCAGGATTCTACCTTCTTCCTCTTGGTCGATAAGTCCGAAACATATCATTTCTCCTTTTAGTCGGTAAGTCCGAAACTTACCACTTCTCCTTCTTGGCCGGTAAGTTCGAAACATACCATTCTCTCTTTTGGCCGGCAAGTCCGAAACTTACCATTCTTCCCCTTGGTCTGTAAGTCCGAAGCTTACCATTTCTCCGTTTGGTCGGTAAGTCTGAAACTTACCACTTCTCCCACTTGGCCGGTAAGTCTGAAACTTACCATTCTCTCTTTTAGTCGGTAAGTCTGAAACTTACCACTTCCCTTTTTGGCCGGTAAGTCCGAAATTTACCATTCTCCCCTTTTGCCTGGTAAGTCTGAAACTTATCATTTTCCCTTTCGTCGGTAAGTCTGGAACTTACCATTTCCCTTTTTTGGTCAGTAAGTCTGAAACTTACCATTCTCCCTTTTGGCCGGTAAGTCTGAAACTTACTATTCTCCCTCTTGGCCGGTAAGTCTGAAACTTACCATTCTCTCTTTTGGCCGGTAAGTCCGTAACTTATCACTTCCCCTTTTGGCCGGTAAGTCTGAAACTTACCATTCTCCTCTTTTGGCTGGTAAGTTCGAAACTTACCATTTCTTCTTTTGGTCGGTAAGTCCGAAACTTACCATTCTCCGTCCTGGTCGGTAAGTCCGAAACTTACCATTTCTCCTTTTGGTCGGTAAGTCTGAATCTTACCAAAATTTCCCCTTTTTGGTCGGTAGGTCCGAAACCTACCTTGCCACATTTGGTCCTTACTCAAAGAGTGTGGTATCAATGGTGCCCCCTTTGTTTTGAGTTCCAATTCGAATGGATGGAATCAAAGCAAACTATCCTCCTCCTTCCTTTGGGCTGGTGTCTCGAACTACCTGGGCAATCCTTGTGATGCCTGATGGATTCCCCACTCTCATTGTTCATTCCTTCCCTTTTGGGCTGGTAGCTCGAACTACCCGGATGACTTCCGTTACCAGTCAGTTTTCGGTCGCCAAGCACCGTGAGTCTTGTCCAGTGCTTTTTTGACAAGTGTGACAACTAGTCATGTCTTCTAGCAACTGGTTGGTTGTCAACTTGTCGACTTGTCATTTCTATTAGTTTCTCTGATTGGCTTCGACAATGGCGATAGGACCTATGGTACATTCACCAACAGGTAGCAGGTTGCCAGTAGCTAACTCTTTCTTGCGGCTTTGGTTGGGGTGTCATTGTCAACCCTGAGCATCGGTCTCTGTCTCACTCGTCCTCCGACCTCACTCAGGGAGGGGCATCTGTAGACACCCCAATTTTACAGGTCTGCAGGCTGGAGTTGTGGTAGTTGGGTTTTTAACCACAAATGAACTCAAACCCTGGTTTAGTCCCAAAGCCAGAGAATGCCAAACCCAACAGTAAATGGTCTGAGCCGTGGTCCGAGGCCATGTAGGTGCACCTCTCTCGCGTACCAGTCTAGCGCACCAGACAGACGCACCTCTTAGGCGCACCATGCAGCTGCACTGGACATGCGCAATGCCCATTAAAATCCACCAAAGCACACCAAGGCCCATTAAGCCCATGAAGGCCCATGAAGCTCACCAAAGCCCAAGCAATCCACCAAGGCCCGTCAATGCCCATTAAGTCCACCAAAGCCCATCAAGGCCCATGAAGCCATCATCAAACTCCACCAACCCCTCACCTCAACCTCATCTCCTCCTTAACCCAACGCAATAGCAATAGCCCCATTCGTCCACCCGTCCAGCCACCTCTCCCATTCACCATCTAGCCAACAACACCACCAAGCCTCCACACAGCACCCACTCCTCACCCAATGGCTTCACCAATACTTGCAGTCTACGTAACGCATGGAAGACCAGCAGTAAATAGGCTCGAGCCCACCACGAACCAGTGCCACTGGATGCATTATCGCGAGCTTGGACAACCGTTGATCATTGTCAACGCGTGGGTAGGCAAGATGGAGGTGCGTGGGGGACAACATGGTGCTTACGAGATGCTGGTTGTTAGGGGAATCACTGGTCTGTTATGGGAGGCTGGTCGTTGGGATTTTGTCGGGTTTTGTTATGGGTTGTTACAGCGTGTTGTTATGAGTTTACCTATAAAAGGAGCGGCAGTGTGAAAAATAGAGAGAAGAGAGCAGGAGAGGAAGAGGAGAGCAAGAGAGAAAGAGAGTAAGAGAGGAGAGATCTCGGAGCTCAGAGCATTCCTCCCGTGGCGATCCCGAGCTCACTAGCCTGCCCCAGTTCCTCCCTCAGCCAGCTCCGATCATCCATTTCACTGCCAGACCAGATACACACTCTTCTAACCTCAATTCTCATTATTAGTGCTTCCCTAAGTCTCCCTGTGCCTTCTTTGTTCGATTCCAACAGGGCCAGAGGCCTCCTATGGTCGGGATCAACCCCTAGGCCTCATCGGAGTCGTTTTCCGGTGGCCTAGGTGGGGGAGCTGCTCTGGGGCTTGTCTCTGATAGCTTAGGTTCTCCTCTCCTGGCCTCCCTCTTGCCTCTCCACCCCTTGAATTCCCTCTCCAACCGCTACGGAAGCCTCCACCAGAAGATCACCAGAGTCACGCCACGCAGCCATCGCCGGAGAAGACGACAGTTCACCGCGACAAGACGTGAGCCTCCAGCCTTGCAACGCTACTCCTCCCCCCAAGGAACGATCTCTGATGCTCCACCAACGTTCCTAAGGCTCCAAGATCGCAGTTCAGGCCTTGGATCACTCCTACAACCTCGCTCGCCGGAGGAGACGACAACGACGGTCGACGGAACCCACATTGCATGATCTTCCACCATTTTGGCCCCCTGATGGAAAGAAAATAAACCTCGCCGCTCTCCCATGCCTCTTGGAGCCCAGAGATGCCGCGCCGTAACCTCTAGTAGCCCCCTTCTTCTCAGGTGCCGTCGTCGGAGTGCCTCGACGGCGACAGAGGTGGGAGGCCTACTCCCGTCGTTGAATCCTTGATCCAAATCGATGGATCTCTTTTTCTCCTTCTCTTCTTGCTTCCCGTGGGGTCTGATCCTAGATCAGGCCATGGGATAGCCTTTGTGTGTCCCTCTGGCAGTCATCGACGGCGGGGGTCCGTCGTTGACGTCCGCCATTTCTTTTTCTTTTTTAAAGAATAATAATAGTTTTCTTTAATTTAATTTCTGTAACTTTTGATTTGTTGCATTTAGGTCCTTCTGTTCTTGCATGTAGGTCCTTTCTCTTACAGTTAGGTCCCTGCACATTTTTCTTTAAATCGTTTGAATAAAGTTTTAACTAAAAATATTGCCATGTGCCCCCTAAGCTTCCCTAATAATGTTTTCCAAGCTTAAAAATTAAACAAAAACCCCTAAGTTTCATGAAAATCATTCTGAATGCATATTTCTCTGTTCAAATTGCATTTAAAACCTCATCTTCATTGAAAATTCTTTTGAATGCATATTTCTCTGTTAAAATTGCAAGGTAAACCCTAAGCATTCAAATATTTGCACAGATGTGGTTTAAATTGCATTTTAACACCTCAGCTTTATTGATTTCACACTGAATGCATGTTTTCTAGGATAAAATTATTGAATGGCCCTTGAAACTTTCTGATTTCATCATGGACTCTTTTTCTTGCATATTTTACCCTGAATTTCCATAGAATTGCTTTAAATGCATGTTTTGTTGCCATAATTGCATTTTAACCCCTAGGAACCTTCAATTTGGCTAAAAATGCACAGATTTGCACTTTCAACCCTAGATTTCTTCAAAATTACATGAAATGGGTTTTCTATATATTTTTGATGATTTAGTTCCAGAAATTCAGTTTTCATTCAAAATTTATGTTTTTTGCACAAAGGCCCCTAGAATTTTCATTTTCACACTCTTACATGCATTTTGCACTTTTTCATGCATGTTTTCTCGTGACTTCTTCCTTTCTTTGCGCACTCATTTCTAGCACATTTTAAGTTTGGTTTTCTCATCGTTTCCCAGATTTTTTACGATTTCCCCGTCTTTTGACTTGATTTGGCTTTCCATCGTTCGAGGGCGTATAATAAAAGGCTTAACAAAGCCGACATTGTCCCGAAAGAGGATTATTTTTTCCAATTTGATTTTCTCATATTTCATCGAGTTTCTGCTGATTTGTGTGATGCTTTTTGAGAGTTTTCTCGATTTTCACGATTTTCCTCATCACCCAAAGGCGTACAGTAAAGCAGCATTCTCAATGCCTACATTTGTCCCTCGGATTAACTTTTTCCCTTTATTTCATTTCTTCTCTTTGATTTGGCATGTTTTCTAGTCATCTTTAGCATGAGCATTCAAAATAGGCAAGCACACACCCATTAGACCATTGGTAAGTAGGAAACCTAGAAAGACTGAGTTTCTCGGGCGCATGG
>JAMKQA010008113.1:0-11276 GCA_024699735.1 Posidonia australis | reverse complement strand
GTTAGCAGACATCCGGCCTTCCCATTTGCATCCTATGCATTCATCCTTTCGTGGTTTTCCTCGTCTTTCCCTTAAAAGACTAGGTGGCGACTCCCTTTTCTTTTCTTTTATCCTTGCGCCTTCGCCATCATTGGCATGGCTATGATCCCTCTCCCGCCTCCCTCCGGGTCCGGCATGGTCACAATTTCTATAACCAATTTAAAAGTCGTCCCTGCCTAAGAGTCTCTTTCAATTAGGATCGCTTGGTCCCCCTCAAGATCCCTGAATCCCTTGAAGTCCCATTCACGGAAGTAGAGATAAAGACAAATATTTTCAAATTACCTGGGGATAAAAGTCCAGGGCCTGATGGGTTTCCAATGTTATTCTTCCATCATTTTTGGGATCTGCTGAAACCTGACTAATGCACCTGACACCCTTACTCCCTTCAACCAAACATTTATTGTCTTGGTTCCCAAACGGAATGGAGCTAGTCTGATTACACATTTCAGACCTATCAGTTTGGTAAACAACATTTATAAGGTCATTACAAAAACCCTGGCTACAAGGCTTTCCCCTCTACTCAACCAGGTAATCGACAATTCTCAATGTGCCTTCCTAGCTGGTCGCTCAATTGGGTTTGTTTCCTAGTGGCCCAGGAGATCCTTTACTTCATGAGATCTTCCAATAAGTCTGGATATATTCTCAAATTAGATTTTGATAAGGCCTTTGACAATGCCAATTGGGAATTCTTATTGGATTCCCTTAAGGGATTAGGCTTTGGGGATAAATGAATTTCCTGGATCAAGATGTGCATCCATTTTGCTAAATTTTCCATATTAGTTAATGGTTCTCCCCATGGATTTTTTGGGACAGCAAATGGGCTTAGACAGGGGGACCATCTTTCTCCCTTGCTTTTCACTATAGCCACACATGTATTGAACTGCATGTTGAAATTAGCTCTGACTCACAACCTTATAGTTGCCATTAACTTTCCACATGGGGGACCTACTGTATTGAACATCCAATATGCTGATGATACCATACTATTTTTAGCTGAAGGCACCGAGAATATGATTAATATCAAGCACATCCATTGCTGCTTCCAGTCATGTTCTGACCTAAAAATCAACTTCCATAAGTCTTCCCTAACTGGAATAGGGGTAGCCCAGGATTCCATTGACAGTGCATGTAAAATCTTAGGCTGTAAGACTACTGAGTTACCTCTAATGTATCTGGGTGTGCCTCTACATTATAGGAAAGCTACCTACAAAGATTAGACCCCAGTTCTTGAGAAAATAGCTCTTAAATTATCTCAATGGAAAGCAAAACATCTTTCCCTTGGAGTAAGGTTGACGCTGATTAACTCAATCTGATTAGCCATTCCCACTTACTAATTGTCAATGCTGCATATGCTTAGACAAGTGGAGAAAGATATAGATAGGATTAGAAGCAACTTTTTGTAGAACTCAGACCCTGCAAACCATAAAGGATTGCATCTAGTCAAGTGGGCAACTCTTTGTAGACCTAAACAGCACAAAGGATGGGGGATTATTAACCTCAGAAATTTTAACTTAGCACTCAAAACTAAGCTACTTTGGCAATTACTCTCAGCAAATTGTCAAATGAAGTGGAAAAAATTAGTAAAGGCCAGGTACCTCAATAAGGTATGGCCTGGTGCTTTGTTAAACACCTCTGCAAACAACTGCTCCCCTCTTTGGCATAGCCTGAAAAGCTGTTTTGATATTCTTAATTGTTTTTCTACCTTTTCTTTACGGAATGGGAATGATACGCTATTTTGGGAAAATAAGTGGTGGAATGGGACTAAACTCAAATAACTTTTTCCCGAGCTTTTCTCTGTAAGGGTAAAAAAGCTTCTATTAAAACAATTTTGGAGTTATTCAAGGTGGATTTCAACAAGTTGATTGACCACTCCAAAATTCAGTTAGAAGATTGCAATACTCTCCAACTCCAACTTGATTCTCTGGCATCTCTTATTCACTCCATCTCTTTGAGGACAGAGGGGGACTTCCTTTCCTGGATGTCGACTGCTAATTTCAGTTTCTTTGTTAAGTCATGCTACAATATCTTAAATGGTGGCGGACTTAGATTCCCCTTCTTCGAGCACATCTGGCACAGTTAGGCTCCGTTAAAAGTCAAATTGTTCTCTTAGCTGGTACTACATAATAAGAATTTAACTAAAGAAAATTTAGCCAGAAGAGGGTGGGCTAGATCTAAAACTGTATATTCTGTGACTCCCACATTGAATCTAATATTCACTTCTTTCTTAACTGTACCTATATACGACAGATCTGGCGTTTTTTCTTAACTTCGAATATATATCCTGGTTATTATTGTATTGTAGATTTACTCTCATATAAACCTGCTCTTAGATTTCCCTTAAATAATCGTGGTTGGACTGTATTACTTCAAATCATCCTTTAGTTGACTTGGAAAGAGAGAAATTGTAGAATTTTCAGAGACTCTTGTAAATCTTACTTTTTTACTATATCTGATATCATTGGCCTAATGACTTTATGGATAGAATCTCTCGTTTCAGGGTTTGAGAAGGATGCATTGCTGAGCTCAATATCTTCTATGTCTACTACATGGACTGCGAACCAAGCCTCCAATCCTACTATCCCCAGGGGATCTTTGGAGGCCTCTCACCCTTAACCCTCGGTCGCAGACATGCATGACCCTTCCTCTGGCAATGATATGGAACAGTGAACATCCTACTATATCGTGAAGTATTGGAATATCTAATTTTTGACATGTACTTATTAAGGCATAAACATTGTCATGCTTACATGACCATTCTGTTTACAGTTCTGTACCATTTTGAACATATGATTCCTTTGGTTGAATTTTTTCACCAATGGAATTAAATTAATATAACTTACCGATATCAAAAATAAAATAAAATAAATCAACTCTTTATCGATATAATATATATATTTTATATTCTGTCCCATCCTTCAAAAAATATTTTGCCCCGTCTTTGAAAAAATTCTAGTTCAGAAAAACATTCTGACACTGCCAACATCTAATATACTTATGCACTATTAGGTGTCTTATTTTGTATTTTACGAAAACTATCATTCTCAAATCCACACTTTACCACCAAACAGAAGTTAGTTTTTCGCTTCCATGTTATATTTATAAATATCCTACATAAAATCCCTACATATTTCATCACAACCAATAGATGATAACGTTAGAATGAAATATGATGTTGTGGGTCACACCAATCATGCACACTTACTGCAGAGTTTGATGTAGAATTGCGTATACATAAAACAACCTCCAAAATTGTAATGTGAATGTCTGTCTCTTAAGTATTGTCCACCTTTTCCTGAGTCGTTGGTTTTCAGTAGGATACAATAACAAGGACAGTAAATATGCTGTTTTGTTGTTTTAATAGGCAGTGTAGTTGACTGGGGCAGGTCCCCATAATCGACATCCTGGATTCTTGAGTCTTCGAAGGCCAACATCAACATTAACACCAACATCATTGATTGTCACCCGAGAGGTATTGAAAATGAAAATAATCCTAAAATTGTGCCCTTCCCTATGTTTTTAAGTCACCTTACCATATAGCAAACACTTTCCTGTCACAATATATATACAGTAAAGATCCGAAAAAGTCCTCTCTCTATTGATAAAATACGACACACTGCAATTCTACACGCAACTTGTATCTTTTGATGCCATGAGATATTATGGCGTCACACCTGGACGTTCAAATGCCTGGTTTCATCACCTTGAAGCACTGACAAGGATGACATGGCAGACCGGTTCTCATACCTCACATCCACCTTATATTCCCCCAAGAAAGCACTGAAGCTAAAGATACCATGTTCATCCGTAGTCCCCTGCAAATCCTTTGTTTCCCATTCCTTCAACAGCCTATCGACAACAACTCCAGCAGGAAGGTTCTTGAGGTCGTTGTCCGTCAAGCACATCCGGTAGCAACCATTTGGGTCAAGAGCTGTCCAAAGCATTATCCCGTTCACAGATGGGTGGGAGAATCCCTCCCTCAACACCTCCTCCAAGTACATTGCCTGAAACCCAAAACATACGTGAGACGTAACATACGCGAACGTAGATACGTTACATGGCAGAGACTTTAAAAGGCTTACCTGCGTTTGGAAATCAACAGTCTTGCTGATGTCAATCTCTGTTAACCATATTGGTAGCCCCAGGGTGCTCAGCTTATCCAGCACAGCTCTCATCAGAGGGATGTTTGGCTTGGTGAAATGCCCTTCCAACCCAATCCCTTCCAGCACAGCTCCTCCTCTCATGAGCTCTTTGAGCCTCATGACGTAGGAATCAACCGTCGACAAGTCATCGTTGCACGTCTCCACCACATTGAAATCATTCATGAACAACGTCGCCAGCGGATCCGACTTCTGCGCTGTATCGAACAGAAGAAACGAAGCGTTGGGTCCGAGACGCTGCTCGTAGAAGTTGAAGTGGAGCATCTCGTTGCTGACGTCCCAGTGCACGAACTCACCTCTGTACCGTCCCATCAGGCTTTCGATCCGGGAGATGACGGCCGAGAGGAGGTCCGGGCCTGTAAGGTTTTTCACCCACGCTGGGGTGTAGATTGGGTCCTCCCAGAAGATGTTGTGACCGCGGGCCACAATCTGGTTCGACCGGACAAACTCTAGCATCTCGTCGGCAAGGGTGTAGTTGAGCTTGCCAAGCTCCGGTTCCGTCGTGTACCACTTCAGCTCGTTCTCAAATACTGCGGCGTTGAACCGTTCCGTAAACCATGCCTGGTCATATAGAGTCGAGGAGGCGAAGAGTAGTGTTTTCAAGTGACACAAGCTAGGGATGTATAAATATAATGTATTTGATGTGTGCAACATGAAAACGGGTGTCATCAAGGAATACACAATCAATTGCCATCGTATCAAACATTAATTCACGGCACTAGTCAGACATAATCTTCATGACCGGAATGATGGTTCTATCAATTAATATATATATTACCTGATAAGCCAAGTTTCCAATGATGGTCTTTGAGATTGCAGAGCCAAATGGGAAATCTTTGGAGATCTGTTGCACTGAAATGGCGGCTTCAGGCAGACGGTTGCCGTGGGAGTCTGCTACATGGATGGCCACCACACGTTTTCTCTTCTGGAAGATAAATTGTTTCCATTAATACCAAGGCACGACACACTTACACTGGTGGAACAGAAGCTAAGAGGTCTGTCAATACTGTTCTTATGCGATCTTCCTGGTGAGTTCGCCACTGATCATATGTAAACGGCTGTAACGACGCGCCTGCAACTGATATGGCTACCGTCTCTTCGACAGAATTCTAAGACGTCGAATGACAAGTCGAAGTCAGATTCAGATTGTCATGTGAAGGGCATATAAATAGTTCGGGAAGGTAAAATTGCAGAAAACCTGGAAATAGAGTATTGAGTTCTTGGAGGGTGAATCAAGAACAAAGCCACCTTTGAGAAAGAACCAGCACCCGGGCTTTACCAGAGCACTCCCAACACATTTGTATGTGTAGCTTTCGGTTGATAGTCTGGCCTTAATCAAGGTAGAATTCATGCCAGTTACCCGGACCCAACCTGCACGATCGTTTCATGAAATTATGATTTTGTAATACTTTGAACAAGCAATGGTGTCTATCTTGGGCCAAAACTGAAGGAAGAAATCAACTTTAGGTTTCGGTACAGTAGTCTGAACTAGATTTCTGGTTTTGTATGGTTTTGGTATGATCATTTTTTTGAACAAACTTGAATTGATTATGCTTTTGTATATACAATTTTTATAGGTTTAATGACACATTTTCACTTTTACAGTCTAGAAACTATACGGAGAACATTAGTAGTTGTGTTTGAACATAGTAATTCGATTGTTAGCAGAAACTAATCTCAAAGTGGGATTTAGGAGCTTACGTCAATTTGAGTGTTGATTTGTTATCAGTCGGATTTTAAAATGCAGTACAAATTCAAATATCAGTTACCTAACGTCTAAAGACAACAACTTCTGCACATTTTTATCAGTTTGTAAATTTCAAGCAATATGATTGCGATCAGGGGTGACAGACAAGGGTTTTCCATGACTGGGTGATGGTCATGGTTCCTCTGTTCTTAAAAAATAGATAGAGATAGGTTGATGGCTTGAACAAAAGAATAGCTTGTAATGCAAATGAACCCCCTTAGTGCAGAAAAGGAAAGAAATTACTTTAAACTTGGGAGTTGTGGTTCTCATGGATCCAATTTGAAATCGAAAAAGATTTTACTCGAGTTGATTCCAAAACTAAAAAATTAAACTTAGTTCAAGAAATCACAAACCAATAAGGTCAGTTTGATCCGGTTTGTGATTTATATCAAATGAACTAAATAGAATAGTAATGCACCTCCGCCCGCCATTTCATAAAAAAAGTTAAAAGTTGAATTTTGCAAGACATCACAAGAAACACACAGATTTCCACCTAAATTTTGTTACAAAACTGTTGTTTTCGAAATAAAATTTCTTATTTCCTGTAATTTAGTCTTAGTTTTGTAAAATTCGTAGTTTGGCCACCATATTTCAAAAATACAACCTCTCAAAATTATTGGCTCCACCCATGCTTGAGAGTGGAATAGAACCTAGAACAATGATTAATAGGTAGACCACTCGAGCTACGCTACATGTCTACAACTTTTATTTATCATTCTATCGCTATGTTTGTTTGGAAGAGCTCATTTGGGTGAGCTCACGTGGATCATGTATTGTAGTTATTCCAATAAGAACGTACTTTATCCTACTTTTTGGAAGCTCACTTTTCCTTCCTTATCTACAGTGAAATAAGCAAGGATTCATGAATCTTGCTTGACGAGAGTGCAACTGTTTGTGTTGTGAAACCATACCTGACAGGAGCTGGAGTGGCTTGAATGGCCAAACATACACAACCTATAAGAGACTCTTCAAGTCAAACTAAAGTTTGGGCCTAAATTAAGCAAAACTAGGAGTTCATTATGGTAGTTCAAAATCTCTGGATCTTGCCCCAAAATCACCGGATTTCACCCTAAAATGGCCAAACCTCAAGATCATAGCATCTTCAAACCGTTCTCACAATATGCTTGCATCTAAGAGGAGGCAGTCTAGATTGGAACAATCCACTCAAAGTCTAAATGACTCAAATACTTTTATTTCTCTTCTAGCTCAAGTCTTTTTGAAAGATATCTTACTAAGAATCTTGTTCCTAGTTTCCAACGATAATTCCTTCAACTTTAATGTTGCACCTCCATTTCATGATGGTCGTCTATTGAAATATCTGTCTTTTTAATAAATAAGGCCTATCTTAATTTGTTAACACAATTCTATGCCAACGTAGAAGACAAAGACTCTAAAATTTTATCAAATATTACTGGACACAAGTTTACAATCGCTTTAGAATATTTATCTAAAAATTGTTGACTTTCATCGAAAGATATTAAATCTTCATTATGCTTCATATAATAATGAAGATTGGTGTCATGATGAAATTTTGGAAACTATTTTTATTTCGGGTGTTGTTCCTTGCTTTAAACTCTTTTTGACACAACTTATACAACATACTTGTATGATTACTAAAGTTTTATCTAGAAACCTTATTCAGAAATCCGATGATCAAAGTGAACTATCCTAAATTTAGACAATAGTTGTCTTTTGTATTATGAGTGGATTTTGTATCAAGTGGGATTTTTGCGTATAAAATGTCCTAAAAATCATTATAAATTCTCTTTCTCGCCTTTTGGTCTCCTTCTAAGTCATCTTTTTGAAATTAAAGGGATTGTTCCGCTGAATTAGCAATACAAGCTATTTAGTCTTATTCGTGTCACCATGATTGCTTTCGATAATTCACCAACTCCTGCTTCGACCCAAAGTACCTCTGCTCCTACAGTCTTGACTCAATCTTTGTTTTCTTTCAATGATCTTATGAGGAAGATGCAAAATGAGATGAATTCAAGCTTCTGGCAATTGAATGACAGGACGGACTATTTGAAGAAAAGATTTACTCATGATCCGCCTTTCCAATGATTGTTAATTGTTATCTGTATTTTGTATGGACCTTTGTGCTTTGTAATATGGTTATTTTTATTTATATGTATTTACCTTGCATGTTTTTTTTTGTTATGGCAAAGGGAGAGAGATTAATATGATTATTTGATAGAATTGGGTGTGGACACTTGATATGCTTAAAGATATATTTATTGAGCAAGATATTTTTAAGCTTATGGAGTCTAGGATTGGGCGGAGTCTATTCACAAATATAATGTTACATTAATCATGGTATATTGCCATCATCGAAAAAGAGAGGATTGTTAGTCATTTTGTTTAAAATTAGATTTTTGATGATATTAATATAATTTAGTTATTATTATGAAGTAATTTAAATTTAATAAGATTTTAAATTAGAAAAAAAATTTACTATTTCTACGACATTTAAATTTGGTTTTTGAAAATTTCTTATGTAGTTGTCATTTTAGTGGAAGTTTGTTGTAGGTACATAGTAAACTTGAATTTGAACACTTTCACATTAAAACAAACGTCTCTAAGGGTCTGTTTGTGCACAAAATTTGATAAGAATTGTTAAGAATTGGAATTCCAGAGTCAACAGGAATTACCTAGAATTGGAAAGTAAAGGAAATTGATTTCTTGTTGACTAAATTTCTTGTTGTTTGTGCACCCTGAGGAAAGCAAAGGAAATTGGATTCTTCGTCGTCTCCCTCCTCTGCACCTTCTTCCTTCTCTTCGTCCCATCCCTGCCCCTCGACTTCTCGCTTCACCATTTCCTTCGAGAAGATGGTGGTGATCTGGAGGAGGCAATCGACTTCCGCATCGTCGACTACACAGACCATTGCCCCTGCCAGGACCTCAACTGCAAGCGCCACTGTCTCGACGCCGACGATGGAGGAGAACATGAGCGCCACTGCCCCGACACCGACGAGAGGCTTCGCTGCCACTGCCACTACCCCGACGCCGACGAGAGGCTTCACTGCCACCTCCGACTGCTACAGGGAGGGGGAGGAGGAGGAGGACGGCGACGACAAGGAGGGGGAGGACCAGGACAGTGATCCACCCTCACGCACTGCCATGTCCAGCTGCTGCGACGAGGAGGAGGACTGCGGGGAGGGGGAGGACGCGGAGAGGGGGAGGACGGTGGGAGAGGGTTTTCGTGAGGAGGAGAGGGATTGAGGGGAAGTCTGGTGAAATTCCATGGAAAGGGGGAGGAAAATGAAATGTATTGGGATTTAAATGCTCTGGAAAGTAAAGGAATCAAGTTTCCTTTGAAATCATTTCTGGTTTGGTGCACAAACACCTTTATTTTGTATGGCCAACAGGAAATGAAATTCTTGTCAAATCATTTCCTTTACTTTCTAGATGCACAAACCCCTCCTAAGTGGACATCTGGTGGAGGGTGCAGTACCGTAACTGAACGAACGTCCGTTGGAGGGTGCAATATCGTAATTTCAATTTTTTGAAATATAATTGCTTATTTTCTTGCAAAATTACTTAAGGGGATCTAGGACAAGAGTCAAAGCACGTATACTACTATTTTCCTAACTTTTTCTCAGCCTCCAAGAACAAAAATTACATTCCTGTGATTCTCGTGCTCTGTTTGTTCTAATCTTTCTATATTATGACGTTGTAAGGATGTACTTGGATCCTTTAACACGTGAAAGGTTCTCTGAGAAGTATAAAGTATCCTTCTTCATCCATTCAAGGGATGAATATAGTTAAAACTCTCATGAGTTGCTGGAAACCGCATATTATCATGTGATAAATACCTTCACACATTTTTTTTAGGATGAGATTTTTTAATTTTTATAAAAACTTACTACTCTATTTACCCTTTCTCCTGGACTAATCGATTCTACACATTATTCGTTTAATAGGAGTATTGTTCGGATCTTTTCTTGCTGCTTCTCTTATCAAGAAACATTAGTTTTGTGTAACAAATACTGCAACCGAGTCAACTACCTTCGGTTACTGCAGAGTGTGCGTGATAGATGTTATGAGTCTCTGGAGGAAGGGAGACACAGAGAGAGAGAGAGAGAGAGAGAGAGAAGAGAAGAGAAAGGACAAGACGAACTCACACGAGAAGCTGTATCTAGTGTCCTTTGCAAGGTTGCCCAAGACATACGCTGGAGAAAAGATTCCGGTCTCGGATCCGCCCTCCTCCATTTTCTGCACTCCCAGAGGCACACCCTTCAGTATCCCACCACCGTACAAAGGAGCCTCTGGGTAACTCTTGCACTGCAGAAACAACAAGTATGTCAACGGAGAACGGAGATAGAACAGAGCTGAACAAGGGTTCGATTGACAGGTTAATAACAGAGCTGAATCGTGAGTTCACGCTGATCACCACCTCTGTGTAAGCAGTAGGGTCATACTGAGGTCCGTCTGCAACAAAGGAGCGTTCGGATTGATACCCAGACGAGAGGAAAAAAAGAAAAAAAAAAACCGTAGTTAGAGAGATGAAAAGAAGACACCAACCATACGAAGCGGCAACACAAAATGGCATGAGAAAGAGCGTGCAGACAAAGAACTTCGGAAACGAGTGGCGATACATTGAGGGGCCTCTCGTCCTGTTCGTAGCAGTAAACAGTACTCCGTCCACAGAGAACTCTGCTTCACATGTAGCAAGAGACCACTAGGGGAGGTGTGCAGGCCATGGATATCTCATACGGATATATATATATAGAGATATATGGGAGCTGAGGTCACATGCAACATATCGTAACAACGCCATTCTCTTTTTACGGACTCATTGCCCGTGCTTCGATTCACATGTGGCCATCATGGAGAACAACAACAGACGTCTTCGGTACCTTCTTCTTTTCGTTTCCCGTGTCGTGGTGGACCAACACCTCACCTGCATATTGCATTCTTTCTCTGATTTAATAGTAAGCAGGTACTGGTGCAAATAATGCATTTTCCCACTTCCGACTGGCAGGTTTAAATCTTAATATCAACAACAACAATAATAGTATTTCAAACAAACAAAATTAATAATTCAGACATTGTTTTTATTTTTTAAATATTTTTTTTGGAAACGGTTTATAGAATTTTCATTTCAGAGCTAAAGACGTCAAATTAAAGCATTGTCATGACATAATTATACATTACCTCGGACTTAAAGTCCTACTGTAAATGGATCAAAAAAGACACCCAATCAAAAAAATACCATTAAAAGATATAATTAAAGATAGTTTCTTATAAACACAGTTCTGTTTCAGGCCTCAAAGTCCTCCAAATTACTCTGCAAATTCCCTGAATCCACTCTAGGGGTTTCTTCAGGAATG
>JAMKQA010008112.1:0-13130 GCA_024699735.1 Posidonia australis | reverse complement strand
TTTATGTTTTGCATATAGTAAAGTGAGGATGAAAGTCACTCGATGTTGTTAGATCTTTGATCATATCTGTGCAACATCCTTGCACTGGTGCTTGACTCACCGCACGGGTGACCTTTCTGAGTATTAGGACACACCCTACAACCCATGCACCCATGTTTAGCATAGGGCACCACTCATATATAGCATTGCATTGCATATCGCCCTCAAGTGTACAGAAAAGGCCGAAAAGCCGACATTCCATACAAATAAATGAGAAACCCATTAAAAGACCAATTTTTGGGCGCACGAGGGTGCCTAATACCTTCCTCATGCGTAACAGGGATCCTTGCCTATTTCTGGTTCATGTAGACATTTTCCATTGGTTTTATCGCATGATTTGAATGTTTTTAAGCGGTTTTCCTCGTCTTCCGTTTTAAAATAAACTAGGTGGCGACTCTTGCATTTTTACTATTATTTTTATTATTTTACCGTGACTTTGCCGACCCTCACGCATTTGGCCTTTCGCGCCAAGCACGAGGCTGTCGCCGGCATGGTTACAAGTTCCATTTTCTTTACTTTTTCTTGTTTGTTTTGAAGAGGAAGAATACTACATAGCACGAGAAAGCCGCTGGGCAGCATCTTGTCGGCGACCACGTAAACCGAGAACCCACATCCATCACAACCACCATCTCTCGCAAGCGTCTTGTCAACCATTGAACGAAGAAAAAGACAAGTGGCGATCACAAAGGATCATCAACGTGAGTGGACACGACAATGATCCTCATCAATACCCCACAAAAAATGGATCCACAAATGTATTTGCAAGAAAAAGAATGAGAGGGCGTTGCTTAAAACAAACAAGGAAGAAACTCACCCCATTGAATGATTGTTACAACATAGTACAAAAAAAGATGGATCAAACAAACAAGTAAAAAACTTGTTTAATGGCTACAGTAAGTTAAAAACTAGGGGGGGAGGGGGGTGTTGTTGGATAGCAGCTGCACAAGGAGAGACTACACTGAAGGATTTTCTACGGCAACAAGAGTTGGGCCAGACTGCATGGTTGAGGGAGGCAGAGTGAGAACAACGTTGAGGGGTTGGTCATCCTAGTCACCAGCATCACGTACAGTCACCTTGTCGATCTTCTCCTCCAAGAATGAAAGATCAAGATCTAGGTACCTCTTGGCGACAACACCATGAGCCTACTCAATTTTGTGCATTTCTAAGTTAGGTACCCATGTCCAAGATAAAGTCTTGGGACATACGATACTCCATGACAACATCAGCCTCGTGCCCCGTAGCATTGAAAGCCCACTCCTCAGCATTCATCGCTCGTTCAAGCAACTTGACTGCATTGATTTCAAGCTCGGTGACCTAGCAGTTAATAGACTCTAGAGAAGCAAGTTTCACTTCCATCTCTATGTTCTTCGTTGACCCCTCAATTTCCAGCCTCTTCGCCTGTGCCTGCTTAATAGCTAAATCATTCGACAAATTTTGAAGTTGTTGATCTTTTTCATTCGGACGTGTGCAAGGCTTTTTGCATTTTAGGATCCTTAAATGGAGCAGGCCAAGCACGCTTGCACAACTCATTTAAAACTAGCATGCTTTACGAGCACCTTAGAGCCACAAAAATAAACATCATCAGCCAAGCAGAACGAGCACCCAAGCAAGGGTGGGGTGACAAGAAGAAGAATAGACAATGAACCTACAATTGTAGAAGAGCAACCTCACCAGTCAACACATGTGCAGTCAACCCCTCAAGTCATTCCCTATCCTTGGCAACCACTAAAGTTTCCAACCATTTCATGCATTGATCTCCCTACTCAAGAGTCGCTACATCAGTTAGTCGCACCTCCTTGATCATTGCACCTTTACCTTTGCATCAATCAAATGGAGGACTCCCACTCAGGTCCACCATAGGTGATGTCTGGTTGGCGAGTTGAACTAGAGAGGATGGCACATGCTACACAGACCTTCTAGTCGTAACAGTGCTCATCGAAACGACTATGCACAATGAACCCCCAGCTTTTTGTCCTCTAAAGAACAGCATTTCCCTACCTATCCAAGGCCTCTTCTAACCTACAAATGGGATAGGTCAAGTTAGCATCAAGTAAAAACATTAAAATGAGAACTTTAAAGAAATAAAAGAATGTCCTAGCGTCCGCCCACACACGTTAGCAGGATAGGTTCCACTTCCAATGCTCGAACTTCCCTAACACGGGGACACAACCACCTTCATGCTTCATGGTTGCTCGGAGGAGGATACTCAAATTAAGGGCTCCAACTAAAGCCCTCTTGGCCCTTGGGAAGCATCATCCCTACTCCATGCAAATTAGCCCTCGTCACTATCTTGCTATTACTCCTCATCCCATTAGGGATGTTGAACAACATCTCCATGGTGTCCGTCTCGCTTGGAGTGAACTCGCAATCCTCTGGTCTTTTGCTCACCCCCTCTTTCAAATGGCCCCATTTAGACAACCACATCAAAGTGCCCAACCCAATCTCCACCAAAAAGAACTTCACTTTCTAGTCTTTGATGGAGCTTGGAGCCCCACTGCAAATTTTGCTAGGAAACCTCAGTGATACATAATACCAACTATTCTACTTGTAAATGGATTTAACTGTGAACAAGTGCTGAAACATGAGAACGATCGAACGCATGCCCACCTTGGTGCACAACACAACAAAAACTAGCATGATGCAGATGGAATTTGAAATGAGCTGAGTAGCGGCAAAACCCATGGCTTTGCAAATATCAATAAATAGTGGTGGCAGTGGCAGCATCAAGCCTACGAACAGAAAATTCTCGTAGAGTGTGATGCAATTTAGGCCTACTTGTAAGACTCTCCCCTTGGCTACTTGGAGAATGGCCCGCTCAGGAATGGCATGTCTCTCCCTCAACTTAACCAGATACAACTCGACAAGCATGTGCCATCCTGGTTTCTCCACTCGAATAGGACTAGGCTTTTCCCTCTTCTAGAGATCAATGTGCGAGGACTAGGGTCCTCCACCACCCACCTTGCCTCACTTTATGAGTGCCCCGACACGAGATCACTAAGTGACACTGTTGGATCTCTCGAGGAACTTGACCTAGACTTAAAACTCAAAATCAAATACATTACCTTGAGATGTACGAAGATGCCTCTTGAAATAGTCACCAACCATAGTAGTCTTAGAGGAGTACATATGTTGTTGCAATACATGGAAGGCAAATCACGTTGCTCGTTTTGTTTGTCAAGCTCAGAGAGGAAGAAACTGTGCTTGATTTGCATGGATTGCATACCTCAAGAGGCTCACTCAAGCTAAACTAAAAATTATTGTGGACTCTGTTATTTATATCACCCTTGTCTAGACAGGCGAACCATTATGAATGACTGTTGCCACTCATGATGCAATGATTGGCACAATATTCAACAAGGAGTTATTGATTGTACAAATGCATAATGATTACACCCAAAAACCTAGATAATGGCTCTCCACACTTGATCAGCACAACACATTGTTCATTCTACGAAATAGGAGACTCTTGATAGACATGTTAATACTTGATAACCCGATAAGACAGTCAAGCCACAACACATCTCTTGTCTTTGGAGGTCAGCACGCACGTCTCACCACACAAGGACATAATGAGTAAATAGAGCACCTAGTCCACTCACCCTGCACGTGAAGCAACATCAAGGACATTTTCAGTTCCTTACATCTTAAACCTTGGTGCAACACATGTACAAATACTAGTGATAGACAATCTCATCAATAAATCATTCTTAACCCACTCTTATAAATACAAATATAGTTCCTAAGGTATATAAATATTATTAATTTCAAACATCTAAACCTGATTCTTATTCTTGATCGTTGACTTAAACATCAAAGGAGACTACGTCAACCCATTGATTCCCTCTAACTATTCTATTTTCCTTGAACCTAGGCGTTGAAGCTCTTCCTAAGCATAGACTTAGCAATACTACCATACCAATCAATTTAAATGCCACAACCTACCAAGCACTGAGCTAGATCAATCCCGATTCCAAAGTTACAAGTTTGGATCTACTAAAGTCAGGTTTGGACTTCCCCCTGATCAATCAAGATAGATTAGAAGCAAGCGTTATGACAAGTGATGAGACACGAGGGAAGAAACACAAAAGAAAAATTCTTCTCATGGCGGTCGGCATGGGAAATCCCCAAGTAACACAAGGAATAAATAGAAGAACAGAAAAAACCAAGGAGGCAAGAAAATGGACGGTCAGGATTGAATCCAAGCAACAGATAGGGTTAATAAGTGAAAACCCCCAACATGCATGTGTATGTGTGTCTGTTTGTCTCTGTTCCTTTTCCAAAAACACCACCGACTCCTCTCCCCATTTCCGAAACGCACCACCACCCCCACCACCGGAGAACCATCCTCCCTCCCTTCCCGCCGGCCTTGCGCTACTCCCGGAGATCCCTCCAACACAAATGTGAGGCCTTCGGACCTCTCCCACCGCGTTCCCACTGAACCTCATTCCCCCCACATTTCAATCCCCCCAGCTCTACACGTCGCCCTCCGGACATCCCCCATCAAGGTGACGCATTTTGGATTTTTTTTATAAAATCTTCTTCTTCTTCACGTTAGAAGCAAAATCATTGAATGTTTCGTGGCCCGAGCGGATCAGAGAAAACTTCGGATTTTGCTGCAAGTTTGGTTTTTTTCCTCTTCTTTTTCACGTTATGCAATGTGCTTGTGTTAATGAGATCAAGCAAGTTTTTGTTCAATGGGATCGGCCAAATCGACAAATTTTCTTCCTTTGTTTCGTGCGGTAATCGAATGTGGCTTGACAAGTTGCTAATGTTAACATGAAATGCCAAGTTATAAAGAGCAAGTGTGATCAATTTGCTTACATGGGAGGGATGGGAAGGAGTATTGGTTTCACTAGTTTATTTTGCAAAACAGATTCTACGAAAGCAACTCTCTTCAGTTCTACAGCTATAAATGATGCACATATTTGAGTAGCCATTAATAATGTATCTATTTGATGACGGCTTTATTTTAGATCTGTTATTGATTTACTGTCCTTCTTTGTCTTGGTTTACAGAATTATATTTTACATGTTTACTACAGCTTTTCTGAGGTATGATCTCTTGATTTCTATCCAGGTTTTCATTTTCTTACTTACTTTTACCCCTTATTTGCGTATTTATTTCTAGTGTGAAGCATAGAAGGGAAAACACATGTCAAGTTTTGAACAATCTTGCTTAGGAACCCAAAAAAATTAGAAAAATGCAAGTGTAAATACTATGGAAAAACCTCCAATTGTCCCTAAAAGAATGGAACTAGTCATTTGAGGTGCCATTTGCTTCAATGTATTGTTTATTGTAAATAATCCTAAAAATTGATTTTGTCTGTTACAGCAGCCTTAGAATGTGTCTAGATGGATGTGTAATTAGTATTGTTTGATGGAATTAATTGATTTGACAATCGAAGTAGAAGTTTCCAATTAGTATTGTCCATTATGATTTGGTTATAAGATTTTTTACCAACATTTAGAGATAAACAAATTCTAATGCCTAGGATCTGACACTGTATGCCAGGAACACAAGGAGCATATAAGGAATGCTTGGGGTTTGTTGCAAGTTTACAAATTGGTGGATAGGCAATGTGATATTGTTAATATCTGGATGATCTGCAGTACTCCACGACTTGTGTAGGGCTTAGCCTGTACAGGTGATGGGTTTCCCATGTCAAATGTTTGATCTGCTTCTTTTCTAGCGGATATACGGATTAAAATGAAGAGTCTAGAAATCCGGTTGTTGGATGAATTGATTTGGAAAATTGAAAGATCATGTAAAGCTTAACATGAGTTTTTCTTGGGAAGCTACTGGGATGAGAAGCGTTTTGCAGATCATTTGAGTTTCTTCTGTTTTTTTTATGACTAGATTATCTTGCTTTAACCAGAAAGTATAAAAAAGTGATTCCACTGCTGATAATATCAGTTGGGTAGGGATCTCCTTGTTTACAATACAGCTTCTCCTCTGTCAGTTACATGGGACTAATCAAAATATATAGATTTTTGCATGTGATCTGGCCATGGATTATTGTCATTTGATTTACCATATTTATGAATTTTTCGATTTTTTGTGATCCAGCAATGTTACCGAAGATTTGCTTTTACATTCTTAATATCCAGATAAAAGCTTTAGAGGTCTTGTTTGACTGTGGGATAAGTCATTATCTGCACAATCAGCACAATAAAATGTTGAGGTTTAACCTAAGACATTACATTGTTATAAAGCTTTAGCACTTCTTCGTATAGATATAAAGGGTTTCTTGAAGGTTAGTAAATGTACAATAGCCCTCACACTATGAAAGCTCAATTTGATGTGTCGTTAGAAGGATTACCTATTGCTGCATGTGGTCGGTGGTTGTTTAGAGACTATGAGGGACTAATGAAATGTGCTTTCTTTATCCCAAAAAAAAAAAATGCTTTCTTTAGCCTATAACTGTAGAGAGCTGGCCACTGTATTAACGTGTAGCCTTTAGGACTTGTAAAGGGCTGGACCTGTCAATATTATTTCGAAACTTGATTCTATAGTGTTGGTTATTGACTTACAGAGCTGGGATCCCGTTACAAGTTGCTCCAATGACTTTAATGGGTTTCTTGTTCAGTGGACTTCAAATGGGATGCATAACCATGAGTTGTGACATGTTTTGCTTTGTTTTACTTCTGGGGAGGCTTATCCTAACCTTTTATTTTAATATTTAATTTTAACTGTCCTGTTGATATGAGTTTAATCTTTGTTAATTAACAGGAATCCCTATGTCTTCTGCTTAGAGTGCCCAGTGCTTCTATTACATCTTTGGAAGTTGGAACTGGTTTTTGGAGTTTACCAGGAATCCTGTGGGGAAGTTTGCTAGTGAACTAAAGGCTTCGGTCACTTGATCAATAATCCATTGTATTTGGTTTTGCTTCTTTAGATCTTACTGAAATCCCAACACTAGCTTTTGTTGCTGTTATAAGATATGGACAAGTTTTTAGATGTGAACTTTTTGAACTTGCAGTGTTCATAGTGAGTTCCTAGCATATCATCACACAGACAGATTGAAAGATGGCATTTTACAGTGAAGAAGAGCAGACTCAGGACTATCTATTTAAGGTTGTTCTGATTGGTGACTCTGCTGTCGGCAAATCAAATCTTCTTGCCAGATTTGCTCGGGATGAGTTTTACCCCAATTCTAAATCAACTATCGGTGTAGAATTTCAAACGCAAAAGATGGGTATTGATGGGAAGGAGATTAAAGTGCAGATATGGGACACAGCAGGTCAAGAGCGCTTCCGGGCTGTGACATCTGCCTATTATAGAGGGGCAGTTGGAGCACTTGTGGTGTATGACATAAGCAGACGACAGACCTATGATAGCATTGGCAGGTGGCTTAATGAATTGCACAGTAAGAAGTTTTTCTGACTGAAATAATGATCACTTGGAAATTTTGAGCATTTGATATCCAAAGATATTAAAACATACAAATAAACTCTTTCTGGATGCTTTGGCATCTGAGGCTTTCTAATCTATTTTTGTGGTTCTGGTGTCATGCTTTCTGATATATGTTTTTGTGTTTGTATGAAACAGCTCATTCTGACATGAATGTTGTTACCATTCTTGTGGGGAACAAGACCGACCTGAAGGATGCGAGGGAGGTTGGGACTGATGAAGGCAAAGCACTAGCAGAGGCGCAGGGCCTATTCTTCATGGAAACTTCTGCACTGGATTCCTCCAACGTTTCTGCGGCCTTTGAGACTGTTGTGAAAGAGATATACAAAATTTTGACAAAGAAAGTAAGGATGTCTCAAGAACACAGGAGGCCTGATGTGGCATTCTCAGGAAATGGGAAATCTGTAGTCATACAGGGTGGCACTGCAAATGAAGCAGATGGCCAGTCCAGATCTTGGTGCTGTTCGTAGTAGTTTCATGTCTGCAAGTTTCTTTCATTCCATAAATTCGTCAGTTCTTGTTTTCTCCTCCTTTGTAAAGAGATGTGCAGCTTAGACGCTTCGGTATAATGTTGTTCTTAAAAAATTTATTCATTGTCTCTGTTGTACTTTTTTCGCTCGCTTTGGATCATATTTTTTCTTCTAACAAGAAGGCTTTCATGCGGGACGAAAATTCGTTTATGATCGAACAGAAGGTTACCTCGATTTCAATCCTTAAAAATTCAATGTCTTTAACTTAGAAATCATATTAACTTTATGTGTAAATTGAGGACATCCATATTTGGCCTTTGTACCCTTCTTATTCACATTTATTGTTGAAAGTGTTGCATTATGCAATGAATACGAGTCATACTCCATGTGTGGTATAATACAGGAGAGATCGTGAAAGAAGTGCAAGTTTCGTCATCAATAATATTTCATAGAAGACATCACTTACGGAGTTATGGATGGCCACTTGTGCAAGTGGCGGAACCACGCTATTGCATCAGTAAATATTGTGAGAAGCATCTTTCTTCAAAAGTTCAGTAAATGTAACCTGTTAGACCTAGAAAACCCTTCAATGCCTTAATACCCTTGGGTTGAGGCCATTGAATCCCAGCTTCTCTATTCTTTGTTTTTCCATAGCAACCTTTACTAGAAATGATGTGTTACAATTAGCCTACTTCCTCAATACCGAACTTGCATTTTGACAATTTAGCATATTACTGATATTTTTGCAGCATTTCAAATACAACCTCCAAATGTTTTAAATGTTCATTCATATCAGCACTATATACTAATATGTCATTAAAAAAAATACTAGGAAACTTCCTAAGATAGGACTTAAAATGTCATTCATGAGGCTCCAAAAAGTGGATGGGGCAAATATTCATAATGGCCTCAGGGGTCTGAAGATTGTTTTTGGAACATTAGATTCATGCATTCTAATTTGGTGGTAGCTTAATCTAAGATCTACTTTTGAAAAAAATCTGAGCTCTCAGGAGTTCATCAAGCAAATCATACATATTAGAAATCTATCTTTAATGGTGTTTTGATTTAAAGCACGTTAACCAATACACATTCTCCATGTGTCATCCGCTTTCTTCACTAACAAAATAGGAGAAGCATGAGGACTCTACTGCGACCCTATTACGAACTACTCTTTCCCCTGCTAGTAAAACTTCATAAATTTTTTTGTCAAATTCCACTTGATAGTGTTCAACTCTTCCAACCAATCAACACCCAACACAACATCACATCCACCCAATGACTTTATAAAGAATACCAAGTAATTTCTAATCCTAAAATTTCAAAAGCACTTGAGAATATATTCTTTCACAGATGACATTATTAGCCCCCATTGCACTAAATTTTTGTCCACCAATCGCCTATTTATCTAATAATCCCCTAACCCTGGGATCTACAAAACTATGAGTGCTACCATGATTGATGTCAATTTTAATATACGTAAGTACATGACATGCAATAGTAGTATGAATATAAAAACAGGTTGATCCTATAAAGAGTAGAGTTTATCAAAATAAGGATTAACTATAGCAAGGTTAGAAGAAAGACTCATTGATTGAATTGGATTGATTCAAAAAAATCAAAATAAAGATGACCTAAGGTTTTCAAATTCATCTATGCAAATCAATATGATACATAATTAGATCTACTTTCTCTCTCTTTTTCAATCTTAAAGATCAAATCAAAGATAATCTACCCTAGCAAGCATGATCTATATGTAACACATCATAGACTATCAAACATTAAATAATAACACAATAATTTGATCTAATTTGATAATACACAGTAAAACTAAGACAATAGCCACAATCCCTATATTTAAGGATAGAAGTGGGTCCCCTTATTTCCAAAAACATCTTGTTACATGTTTTTATTGATAATGTGTAAAAATTGATGAACAATGTAAATTGTCCATTCTTGAAAAGTTTTTTAAAACTTTATGATTATTATGCAAATTCACATAACAAGCCCAAATTTCTTCTCCAAACCAATAACAGAAATACCCTGTTATATATTGAAACACCTTGATGCACCATCGCCTCTCCCTCCATCCCTCGCACAAGCTCTTCTTCTTCCTCTAGGCAATTGGGCCTCCTCCGTCCCCACCTATACACCCTCCTCCAATCCTCCTTTGTCTACTTCTCCTTCTTCCGCTCTCTCTTCTCCTCCCCCTCCCACACCCACAACCTACTCCCCCTCCTTCACTACACATTCTCCACGCTGACCCCAGGTTACTCCGTAGTCAAGCCACCTATACACCTTCCTCTGCCTACTCCTCCCTCTTTCGCTCCCACACCCACGACCAAATGACCTACTACCCCTTCTCCGTTGTGTGCTCTCCATCGTCGACCTAATTTATGCAAAGCAGCATAGGTACTTTGTTGTTAACTAAAAAAGTTTGCCTGTTTCTTTTAAAAAATATCTATGCATATATTAAGATGTTCTTTGAATGAGTGGTTAAAGGACTTAAAGAAACACTTGTTGGAGCTTATCTAAGTAAGGCCATACTTTGAGTTTTGTCTATAAGAAAAGCAACCTTAACTCCTCTAAGGTATCCATACTAATCATGTTCTTGTATATCTTTGCTTATTGTACTTTAATTTGTTCTTTTTTATATACCATTTGTAGACACCCTATTTTGACAGCTACTCACTGTAGATTTCTCTGGAAGAGCGCGCTTTGGTAATAACAAGGCACTTTACCACTTCTGAACCCATTTTACCCTAAAACTGACCCAAAAACTCTAAAACCAGTTCAAAGCCAACAATCCACCTTTAAACAAACCCTAAACACTAAGTCCAACACCAAAATCTAGCACGTGTGCTCTGTGTCAGTGGGATGCGTGACCCGATAGTGCAGTCTAGGTGTGCGTTAGGAGTAGGACCTTTAGGTGCAAGCTGGCCAACTGGTTGTTTTCATCGTATCTTGTACGAGCGTCCGCGTCATCCACGTCGTCTTGGTTGCTGTCCTAGCGTGCCTGACATCCTTGCCATAGCCATGCCCTGCCACCCCAACACGCCATCGCCTGCAACATGCCACCTGCTTGATTTCCAGCAACGTGGCCTCCTGCAAATGACCTCCCAACAGCGACGACTCGGATCTCTTGAATCTCCAGCCTCTCTAGGACTCCCAACTCCATGTACCGGCCATCATTGAGCAAACTACCACCGCCAGCCATCCATTCCGACCATCCTCCACCACTTTCCAACCATCCAGTAAACACACGACTTCCCCTCTCGGCCTTGCACTTTTGCATAGCACCAGAGCATATCTAGCCCTTCCAATAGAGCCTCCCCTCTCACTGAAGCATCCTACAATCTCCCCAGGCCATTCATCAGCACCCGACCACCTCCAACGTTGGCCGAAACCTCCATTTCCACTCTATTATCTCACGCCCACTAAAACACCTTGTCTAGCCTCAACATTGCCTCACCGAACCTTCCACCAGTCACTCCACAGCCCTCCAAGCCTGCCTTTGTAGTCGCCCAGGGCCTATCATTGGAGAAAGTGTCGTCGCAAGTTGTCATTGGAAGGGACAACCCATAAAACTCCATAGGTTCACTTTCACTCTCTACTACGCGTCTCTCAGTTTCCTTCATATTTTTTTGCGCCCTCGCATAATTGTGTACATGTTTTACTAGTTTTCGCCATGCCATACATGTCATTTCATCATCATCTTCTCCAACTCTGGTGACATTGGAACCCATCTCTGGCGACGTAGGTGGGTGGAAGAATCCATTAGGCCATTCATGCATCCAAATACATAGGCATGCTCCCCTTCATTCCCTCTCGCCCCCAACCACCTCAGAAAGCCACCACGTAGCTTGCTGGGGCTCACGATCAGAATCCATGGCCATGGGAACCAATGAGCTCTGACGGCTGAAAAGGGAGGTTAGGGAAGCAAATCACGCATCCTAGGACTCGACCCATAGCACACACTCATTCATTATAGTCTAATCTTGCATCCCATGCATTTAATTTGCCATTTGCACCACCACATTCTACCTAGAAGTGGGGCGAAGGTCGCTAGCTTGCTGCCCTGTTCTGTCTCTGGCATGCATGTCCAATTGCGCGACGGACTTGCATGTTGGACTTGCCTGGTTTTGGCAAGGATAGGACATGCAGCTAGCTTAACCATTTGCCTATCTATTCCATATTTCTCCACCCCATACCCATGTACCCAGGCATAAATCCCAGCGTACACACTTACATCTCATGCATTTTTAAATCTACATTAACCATGCTTATGACTCATATCATCATGCATAATACCCCACATTCATTCACTTAGCACTTTATATTTGATCACGTACATCATTGTATTTCCATATCACTTATCTTTACACCACCTATCAAGCATTCATGGCATCACTCATGCGTATAAGGCGATGACGATTATTATATCATATCTTTTTGACTGACGGTTCAGAATCCCCATAGCAATGCTGAGCCCACTTAGGTCACATCATTTTCTCCTCACTCATATCATTTGCATTAGCATACCATATGGCATACATTCATTTTACACTTAGCAAGCAATGCATGATCATTTGCATTGATGACACACAAGCTAGCGAAAAACCTAAAAAGACTGATTTCTTGGGTGTGTGGGAGTGCCTAACACCTTCCCCATGTGTAACAGGAGTCCTTGCCTTTTCTCTGGCCCACAATGACCAATGTGTTGCATCTATTAGACACGGAGCATGCACGCACATTCATGCATACATTTACATTCATTTTACATTGTTTTTCTTGCATTTTATCGTATCTGTTTACACCCCTAGTGGCTGCTTGTGGCCAGAGTTAGTTGCTTGACATTGAGCAACATGACTCAGTGGTTATAGTTTGTGGCCAGTAGGGTCGTGCTCGTGATTTTGGTAGTTTCCACCAGTAGGATACGATTTTACCAGATGGATGGTTTCTAGTGCTCTTGTGACTGCAAAAGAAAAAATGAAATGATTTTAGAAATGATTTTGGAGTTCGATGATGATAAAAATGATTTTAAAAGTAGAAAGTTTGGCTTTGTTTTTCGTGTTTTTCCGTGGGATGCGTGCTGAGTAACTTTTCTGGTCACGCATGCATTTTCTTGTGGTTTTTAGTTACGGACAAGTAGCAATTATGGTTTATAGTGCACATAGTTAAAGTTTACTAGCCGTTCATTGTAAGTTCCTGGTA
>JAMKQA010008111.1:0-14947 GCA_024699735.1 Posidonia australis | reverse complement strand
AGATGGTTGGTCGTAGGATATAAGGAACCAACGACACGGATCACCTCTGGATCAGTGCTGTCTCCTGAAAAGGATAGATTGTTGGTCCTTGGCTATAAGGAACCAGCAACTCGGATTACCTCTGGAACAGAGGAGTCTCGAGAAAAGGATAAATTGTTTGTCCTAGGCTATAAGGAACCAACGACTCGGATCACCTCCGAATCAGAGATGTCTCAAGAAAAGGATGGATTGTTGGTCCTAGGCTATATGGAACCAACGACTCGGATCTCCTCCTGATCAGAGGAGTCTCGAGAAAAGTATAAATGGTTGGTCCTAGGTAAAATGGAACCAACGACTCGAATCACCTCTGAATCAGAGATGTCTCGAGAAAAGGATAAAAGGTTGGTCCTAGGCTATAAGGAACCAACGACTCGGATCACCTCCTGATCAGAGGAGTCTCGAGAAAAGGATAGATGGTTGGTCGTAGGATATAAGGAACCAACGACACGGATCACCTCTGGATCAGTGCTGTCTCCTGAAAAGGATAGATTGTTGGTCCTTGGCTATAAAGAACCAGCGACACGGATTACCTCTGGATCAGAGGAGTCTCGAGAAAAGGATAAATGGTTTGTCCTAGGCTATAAGGAACCAACGACTCGGATCACCTCCGGATCAGAGGAGTCTCGAGAAACGGATAAATGGTTGGACCTACGCTATAAGGAACCAACGACTCGGATCACCTCCGGATCAGAGGAGTCTCGAGAAAAGGATAGATGGTAAGCCCAAGGCAATAAGGAACCAATGACTCGGATCACCTCCGGATGGGAGGGGTCTCATGGAAAGGATAAATGGTTGGTCAAAGGCTATAAGGAACCAACGACTCGGATGACCTCCGGATCAGAGGTGTCTCGAGAAAAGGATGGATGGTTGGTCCTAGGCTATAAGGAACCAACGACTCGGATTTCCTCCGGATCGGAGGTGTATCGAGAAAAGGAAAAATGGTTAGTCCTAAGCTATATGGAACCAACGACTCGGATCTCCTCCGGATCAGAGGAGTCTCAAGAAAAGGATAGATGTTTGGTCCTAGGCTCTAAGGAACCAACGACTCGGATCTCCTCCGGAACAGAGGATTCTCGAGGAAAGGATTGATGGTTGGTCCTAGGCTATAAGGAACCAACGACTCGAATCACCTACGGATTAGAGGAGTCTCAAGAAAAGGATATATGGTTGGTCTAGGGCTATATGGAACCAACGACTCGGATCACCTTCGGACCAGTGGAGTCTCGAGCAGAGGATAGATGGTTGGTCCTAGGCTATAAGGAACTAACGACTCGGATCACCTCCGGAACAGAGGAGTCTCGAGGAAAGGATAGATGGTAGGTCCTAGGTTATAAGGTACCAACGACTCAGTTCTTTTCCGGATTGGAGGAGTCTCGAGAAAAGGATAAATGGTTGGTCTTAGCCTATAAGGAACCAACGACTCGGATCACCTCCGGATCAGAGAAGTCTCGAGAAAAGGATGGATTACTGGTCCTCGGCTATATGGAACCAACGACTCGGATCTCCTCTGGATCAGAGGAGTCTCGAGAAAAGGATAAATGGTTGGTACTAGGCTATATGGAACCAACAACTCGAATCACCTCCGAATCAGAGGAGTCTGGAGAAAAGGATAAATAGTTGGTCCTAGGTTATAAGGAACCAACGACTCGGATCACCTCCAGATCAGTGGAGTCTCGAGAAAAGGATAGATGGTTGGTCCTAGGATATAAGGAACCAACGAGTCGGATTACCACCGGATCAGAGGAGTCTCGAGAAAAGGATACATGGTTGGTCCTAGGTTATAAGGAACCAACGCCTCGAATCACCTCCGGATCAAAGGAGTCTCGAGAAAAGGATACATGGTTGGTCCTAGGCTATAAGGAATTAACTACTCGGATCACCTCCGGATCGGAGGAGTCTCGAGGAAAGGATAGATGGCTGGTCCAAGGCTATAAGGAACCAACGACACGGATCACCTCCGGATAAGAGCAGTCTCGAGAAAAGGATAGATTGTTGGTCCTTGGCTTTATGGAACCAACGACTCGGATCACCTCCGGATCAGAGGAGTCTCGAGAAAAGGATAATTGGTTGGTCCTTGGCTATAAGGAAACAACGACTCAGATCACTGCCGGATCAGAGCAGTCCTGAGAAAAGGATAGATGGTTGGTCCTAGGCTATAAGGAACCAACGACTCCGATCACCTCCGGATCAGAGGTGTCTCGAGGAAAGGATAGATGGTGGGTCCTAAGATATAAGGAACCAACGACTCGGATCACCTCCGGATCAGAGGGGTCTCGTGGAATGGATAAATGGTTGGTCCTAGGCTATGAGGAACCAACGACTCGAATCACCTCCTGATCAGAGGAGTCTCGAGAAAAGGATAAATGGTTGGTCCTAGGCTATCAGGAACCAACGACTCGGATCACCTCCGGATCAGAGGAGTCTCGAGAAAAGGATGGATGGTTGGTCTTAGGCTATAAGTAACCAACGACTCGGATCTCCTCGAGATCAGAGGAGTCTCGAGAAAAGGATAAATGGTTGGTCCTAGGATATAAGGATCCAACGACTCGGATCACCACCGGATCTGAAGAGTCTCGAGAAAAGGTTACTTGGATGGTCCTAGGCCATACGGAACCAACGACTCCAATCACCTCCTGATCCGAGGAGTCTCGAGAAAAGGATAAATGGTTGGTCCTAGGCTATAAGGACTCAACAACTCGGATCACCTCCAGATCAGAGGAGTCTCGAGGAAAGGATAGATGGTTGGACCATGGCTATAAGGAACCAACGACACGGATCACCTCTGGATCAGAGCAGTCTCGAGAAAAGGATAGATTGTTGGTCCTTGGCTATAAGGAACCAACAACTCGGATCACCACCGGATCAGAGTAGTCTCGAGAAAAGGATAAATGGTTGGTACTAGGCTATAAGGAACCAATGACTGGGATCACCTCTGGATCAGAGGACTCTCGAGAAACGGATAAATGGTTGGTCCTACGCTATAAGGAACCAACGACTCGGATCACCTCCGGATCAGAAGGGTCTCGTGGAATGGATAAATGGTTGGTCCAAGGCTATAAGGAACGAACGACTCGGATCACCTCCAAATCAAAGGAGTCTTGAGAAAAGGATGGATGGTTGGTCTTAGGCTCTAAGGAACCAACGACTCGGATGTCATCCGGATCCGAGGAGTCTCGAGAAAAGGAAAAATGGTTGGTCCTAGGCTATATGGAACCAACGACTCGGATCTCCTCCAGATCAAAGGAGTTTCGACAAAAGGAGAGATGGTTGGTCCTAGGCTATAAGGAACCAACGACTCGGATGACCTCCGGAACAGAGGAGTCTCGAGGAAAGAATAGATGGTTGGTCCTAGGCTATATGGAACCAACAACTCGAATCACCTCCAGGTCAGAGGAGTCTCGAGGAAATGATATATGGTTGGTCTCGGGCTATATGGAACCAACGACTCGGATCACCTTCGGATCAGAGGAGTCTCGAGGAAAGGATGGATGGTTGGTCCTAGGCTATAAGGAACGAACGACTCGGATCACCTCTGGATCAGAGGAGTCTCGAGGAAAGGATAGATGGTTGGTCCTAGGCTATATGGAACCAACGACTCGAATCACCTCCGGATCAGAGGAGTCTCTAGGAGAGGATAGATGGTTGGTCCTAGGCTATTCGGAACCAACGACTCGGATCACCTTCGAATCAGAGGAGTCTCGAGGAAAGGATAAATGGTGGTCCTACGCTATAAGGAACTAACGACTTGGATCACCTCCAGATCGGAGGAGTCTCGAGGAAAGGATAGATGGTATGTCCTAGGCTATATGGAACCAACGACTCAGATCTCCTCCGGATTAGAGGAGTCTCGAGAAAAGGAAAAATGGTTGGTCCTAGGCTATAAGGAACCAACGACTCGGATCACCTCTAATTCAGAGAAGTCTCGAGAAAACGATAGATTGTTGGTCCTAGGCTATAAGGAACCAACGACTCGGATCTCTTCCGAATTAGAGGAGTCTCGAGAAATGGATAAATGGCTGGTCCTAGGTTATATGGAACCAACGACTCGAATCACCTCTGAATATGAGGAGTCTCAAGTAAAGGTTAATTGGTTGGCCCTAGGCTATAACGAACCAACAACTCAGATCACCTCTTGATCAGAGGAGTCTCGAGAAAAGGATAGATGGTTGGTCCTAGGATTTAAGGAACCAACGACTCAGATCACCACTAGATCAGAGGAGTCTCGAGAAAAGGATACATTTTTGGTCCTAGGCTATAAGGAACCAACGACTCGAATCACCGCCGGTTAAGAGGTGACTCGAGAAAAGGATAAATGGTTGGTCCTTGGCTACAAGGAACTAACGACTTGGATTACCTCCGGATCAAAGGAGTCTCGAGAAACGGATAAATAGTTGGTCCTACGCTATATGGAACCAATGACTCGGATCACCTCCGGATCAGAGGGTTCTCGTGGAAGGGATAAATGGTTGGTCCAAGGCTATAAGGAAACAACGACTCGGATCACCTGCGGATCAAAGGAGTGTCGAGAAAAGGATGGATGGTTGGTCCTAGGCTATAAGGAACCAACGACTCGGATCTCCTCCGGATCAGAGGAGTCTCGAGAAAAGGAAAAATGTTTGGTCCTAGGCTAAATGGAACCAACGACTCGGATCTCCTCTGAATCAAAGGTTTCTCGAGAAAAGGATAGGTGGTTGGTCCTAGGCTATAAGGAACCAACGACACAGATCACCTCCGGAACGGAGGAGTCTCAAGGACAGGATAGATGGTTGGTCCTAGGCTATAAGGAACCAACGACTCGAATCACCTCCGGATCAGAGGAGTCTTGAGGAAAGGATATATGGTTGGTCCAGGGCTATAAGGAACCAATGACTCGGATCACCATCGGATCAGAGGAGACTCGAGGAAAGGATAGATGGTTGGTCCTAGCCTACAAGGAACTAACGACTCGGATCACCTCCGGATCAGAGGAGTCTCGAGGAAAGGACAGATGGTAGGTCCTAGGCTATAAGGAACCAACGACTCAGATCTTTTCCGGATTACAGGAGTCTCAAGAAAAGGATAAATGGTTGGTCTTAGGCTATAAGGAATCAACGACTCGGATCACCTCCGGATTTGAGAAACCTCGAGAAAAGGATGGATTGCTGGTCCTACGCTATAAGGAACCAACGACTCGGATCTCCTTCGGATCAGTGGAGTCTCGAGAAAAGGAAAAAAGGTTGGACCAAGGCTATATGGAACCAACGACTCGAATCACCTTCGAATCAGAGGAGTCTCGTGAAAAGGATAAATGGTTGGTCCTAGGCCATAAGGAACCAACGACTTGGATCACCTCCAGATCGGAGGAGTCTCGAGAAAAGGATAGATGGTTGGTCCTAGGATATAAGGAACCAACGACCCGGATCACCACTGGATCAGAGGAGTCTCGAGAAAAGGATACATGGTTGGTCCTATGCTATAAGGAGCCAACGACTCGAATCACCTCCGGATCAGAGGAGTCTCGAGAAAAGGTGAAATGGTTGGTCCTAGGCGATATGGAACCAACTACTCGGATCACCTCCGGATCAGAGGAGTCTCGAGGAAAGGATAGAAGGTTGGTCGAAGGCTATAAGGAACCAACGACACGAATCACCTCCAGATCAGAGCAGTCTGAAGGAAAGGATAGATGGTTGGTCCTTGGCTATAAGGAACCTACGACTCGGATCACCTCCGGATCAGAGGAGTCTTGAGAAAAGGATAAATGGTAGGTCCTAGGCTATTAGGAACCAACGACTCAGATCACCTTCGGATCAGAGGAGTCTCGAGAAATGGATAGATGGTTGGTCCTAGGCTATATGGAACCAACGACTCGGATCACCTTCGGATCAGAGGAGTCTCGAGGAAAGGATAGATGGTTGGTCCTTGGCTATATGGAACCAACGACTCGGATCACCTCCTGATCAGAGGAGTCTCGAGAAAAGGATAAATGGTTGGTCCTAGGTTATAAGAAACCAACAACTAGATCACCTCCGGATCAGGGAAGTCTCGAGAAAAGGATGGATTGTTGGTACTAGGCTATAAGGAACTAACGACGAATCTCCTCCAGATCAGAGGAGTCTCGAGTAAAGGATAAATGGTTGGTCCTAGGCTATAAGGAACCAACGACACGAATCACCTCCGGATCAAAGGAGTCTTGAGGAAAGGATAAATGGTTGGTCCTAGGCTATAAGGAACCAACGACTTGGATCACCTCTGGATCAGAGGAGTCTCGAGAAACAGATGGATGGTTGGTCCAAGACTATAAGGAACCAATGACTCGGATCTCCTCTAGATCAGAGGAGTCTCGAGAAAAGGATAAATGGTTCATCCTAGGCTATAAGGAACCAACGACTCGGATCACCTCCGGATCAGAGGAGTCTCAAGAAAAGGATATATGGTTGGCCCTACGCTATGAGAAACCAACGAATCGGATCACCTCCGGATAAGATAAGTCTCGATGAAAGGATAGATGGTTGGTCCTATGCTGTAAGGAACCAACGACTCTGATCTCCTCCGGATCAGTGGAGTCTCGAGAAACAGATAGATGGTTGGTCCTAGGATATAAGGAACCAACGACTCGGATCACCTCCGAACCAAAGGAGTCTCGAGAATCGGATAAATGGTTGGTCCTATGCAATTAGGAACCAATGAATCGGATCACCTTCAGATCAGAGGAGTCTCGAGAAAAGGATGGATGGTTGGTCCGTGGCTATAAGGAACCAATGACTTGGATCACCTCCAGATCAGAGGGGTCATGAGGAATGGTTAAATGGTTGGTCCAAGGCTATAAGGAACCAACGACTCGGATCACCTCCGGATCAGAGGAGTCTCGAGAAAAGGATGGATGGTAGGTCCTAGGCTATAAGGAACCAACGACTCGGATCTCCTGCGGATCGGAGTTGTCTCGTGGAAAGGATAGATGGTTGGTCCTATTCTATAAGGAACCAACGACTCGAATCACCTCCGGATCAGAGGAGTCTCGAGGAAAGTATAGATGGTTGGTCTAGGGCTATGAGGAACCAACGACTCGGATCACCTTCGGATTAGAGGAGTCTCGAGGAAAGGATAGATGGTTGGTCCAACGCTATAAGGAACTAATGACTCGGATCACCTTCAGATCAGAGGAGTCTGGAGGAAAGGATAGATGGTCGGTCGAAGTCTATATGAAACCAACGACTCAGATCTCCTCCGGATTTGAGGAGTCTCGAGAAAATGATAAATGATTGGTCCTAGGCTATAAGGAACCAGCGACTCGGATCACCGTCGGATCAGAGAAGTCTCGAGAAAAGGAAGGATTGTTGGTCCTAGGCTATAAGTAACCAACGACTCGGATCTCCCTCGGATCAGAGGAGTCTCGAGAAAAGGATAAATGGTTGGTCCTAGGCTATAAGGAACCAACGACTCGAATCACCTCCGAATCACTAGAGTCTCGAGAAAAGGATAAATGGTTGGTACTAGGCCATAAGGAAACAACGACTGGGATCACCTCCGGATCAGAGGAGTTTCGAGGAAAGGATAGATGGTTCGTCCAAGGCCATAAGGAACCAACGACACGGATCACCTCTGGATGAGAGGAGTCTCGAGAAAAGGATTGATGGTTGGTCCTTGGTTATAAGGAACCAACGACTCGGATCACCTCTGCGTCAGAGGAGTCTCTATAAAAGGATAAATGGTTGGTCCTAGGCTATATGTAACCAACGACTCGGATCACCTCTGGATCAGAGGTTTCTCGAGAAAAGGATAGATGGTTGGTCCTAGGCTATATGGAACCAACGACTCGGATATCCTCCGGATTAGAGGTTTCTCGAGAAAAGGATAGATGGTTGGTCCTAGGCTATAAGGAACCAACGACACGGATCACCTGCGGAACAGAGGATTCTCGCAGAAAGGATAGATGGTTGGTCCTAGGCACTATGGAACCAACAACTCGAATCACCTCCGTATCAGAGGAGTCTCAAGGAAAGGATATATGGTTGGTCCAGGGCTATAAGGAACCAACGACTCAGATCACCTTCGGATCAGAGGAGTCTCGAGGAAAGGATAAATGGTTGGTCCTAGGCTATAAGGAACTAACGACTCCGATCACCTCCCGATCAGAGGAGTCTCGAGGAAAGTATAGATGGTAGGTCATAGGCTATAAGGAACCAACGACTCAGATCTTTTTCGGATTAGAGGTGTCTCGAGAAAAGGATAGATGGTTGGTCCTAGGCTACAAGGAACCAACGATTCGGATCACCTCTGGATCAGAGGGGTCTCGTGGAAAGGATAAATGGTTGGTCTAAGGCTGTAAGGAACCAACGAAGCGGATCACCTCCAGATCAGAGGAGTCTCGAGAAACGGATAGATGGTTGGTCCTAGGCTATACGGAACTAACGACTCGGATCACCTCTGGATCAGAGGGGTCTCATGGAATGGATAAATGGTTGGTCCAAGGCTATATGGAACCAACGAATCGGAACACCACCTAATCAGAGGAGTCTCGAGAAAAGGATGGATGGTTGGTCCTACGCTATATGGAACCAACGACTCAGATCTCCTCCGGATTAGAGGAGTCTCGAGAAAAGGAAAAATGGTTGGTCCTAGGCCATATGGAACCTACGACTCGGATCTCCTCCGGATCAATGGAGCACCGAGAAAATGACAGATGGTTGGTCCTAGGCTATATGGAACCAACGACTCGGATCTCCTCCAGATCAGAGGTGTCTCGAGAAAAGGATAGATGGTTGGTCCTAGGCTATAAGGAACCAATGACTCAGATCACCTCTGGATCAGAAGAGTCTCGAGGAAAGGATAGTAGGCTGGTCCTAGGCTATAAGTAACCATCGACTCGAATCACCTCCGAATCAGAGGAGTCTCGAGGAAAGGAAACATGGTTTTTCCTGGGCTAAAAGGAACCAATGACTCGAATCACCTTCAAATCGGTCCAAGGCATCGCGAGGAAAGGATAGATTTTTGGTCCTACGTTTTAAGGAACCAACGACTCGGATCTCCTCCGGATCAGAGGCATCGCGAGAAAAGGAAAAATGGTTGGTCCTAGGCTATATGGAACCAACAACTCTGATCACCTACGGATCAGAAGAGTCTCGAGGAAAGGATAGATGGTTGGTCCTAGGCTATAAGGAAGCAATGACTCGAATCACCTCCGGATTAGAGGAGTCTCGAGGAAAGTGTAGATGGTTGGTACAGGGATATAAGGAACCAACGACTCAAATCACCTTCAGATTAGAGGAGTTTCGAGGAACGGATAGATGGTTGGTCCTACGCTATAAGGAACTAACGACTCGGATCTCCTCCGGATTAGAGGAGTCTCGAGAAAATGATAAATGATTGGTCCTAGGCTATAAGGAACCAATGACTCGGATCACCGAAGGATCAGAGAAGTCTCGAGAAAAGGATGGATTGTTGGTCCAAGGCTCTATGGAACCAACGACTCGGATCTCCTCCGAATCACAGGAGTCTCGACTAAAGGAAAAATGATTGGTACTAAGCTATTAGGAACCAACGACTCGGATCACCTCCGGATCAGAGGAGTCTCAAGGAAAGGATAGATGGTTGGTCCAAGGCTATAAGGAACCAACGACACGGATCACCTCTGGATGAGAGGAGTCGCGAGAAAAGGATTGATGGTTGGTCCATGGCTATAGGAAACCAATGACTCGGATCACCTCAGGGTCAGAGGAGTCTCGATAAAAGGATAAATGGTTGGTCCTCGGCTATATGGAACCAACGACTCGGATCACCTCCGGATCAACGGAGTCTCGAGAAAAGGAAAAATGGTAGGGCCTAGGCTATATGCAACCAACAACTCGGATCTCCTCCGGATCAGAGGTTTCTCGAGAAAAGGATAGATGGTAGGTCCTAGGCTATAAGGTACCAACGACTCGGATCACCTCTGGAATAGCGGAGTCTCGAGGAAAGGATAGATGGTTGGTCCTAGGCACTAAGGAACCAAGGACTCGAATCACCTCCGGATCAGAGGAGTCTCGAGGAAAGGATATTTGGTTGGTCCAGGAATTAAGGAACCAACGACTCGGATCACCTTCGGATCAGAGGAGTCTCGGGGAAGGGATAGATGGTTGGTCCTAGGCTATAAGGAACTAACGACTCGGATCACCTCGGGATCAGAGGATTCTCGAGGAAAGGATAGATGGTAGGTCCTAGGCTATAAGGAACCAACGACTCAGATCTTTTCCGGATAAGAGGAGTCTCGAGAAAAGGATCGATGGTTGGTCCTAGGCTATAAGGAACCAACGATTCGGATCACCTTCGGATAAGAGGTGTCTCGTGGAAAGGATAAATGGTTGGTCCAAGGCTATAAGGAACCAACGAATCGGATCACCACCAAATCAGAGGTGTCTCGAGAAAAGGATGGATGGTTGGTCCAAAGCTATAGGGAACCAACCACTCGGATCTCCTCCGGATCAGAGGAGTCTCGAGAAAAGGATAGATGATTGGTCCTAGGCTATAAGGAACCAACGACTCAGATCACCTCCGGATCGGAGGAGTCTCGAGGAAAGGATAGTTGGCTGGTCCTAGGCTATAAGGATCCAACGACTCGAATCACCTCCGGATCAGAGGAGTCTCGAGGAAAGGAATGATGGTTTGTCCTGGGCTAAAAGGAACCAATAACTCGGATAGATGGTTGGTCCTACGTTATAAGGAACCAATGACTCGGATCACCTCCGGATCAGAGGATTCTCGAGAAACGGAAAAATGGTTGGTCCTAGGCTATATGGAACCAACGACTCAGATCTCCTCCGGATCAGAGGAGTCTCCAGGACTGGATAGATGGTTGGTCCGAGGCTATAAGGAACCAACGACTCGGATCACCTCCGGATGAGAGGAGTCTCGAGAAAAGGATAGATGGTTGGTCCTAGGCTATTAGGAACCAACGACTCGGATCACCTCCGAATCAGTGGTTTCTCGTGGAACGGATAAATGGTTGGTCCAAGGCTATAAGGAACCAACGAATCGGATCACCCCCAAATCAAAGGACTCTTGAGAAAAGGATGGATGGTTGGTCCTACGCTGAAAGGAACCAACGACTCGGATCTCCTCCGGATTAGAGGACTCTCGAGAAAAGGAAAAATGGTTGGTCCTAGGCTATACGGAACCAACGACTCGGATCACCTACGGATCAGAGGAGTCTCGAGGAAAGGATAGATGGTTGGTCCTAGGCTATTAGGAACCAACGACTCGGATCACCTCCGGATCTGAGGGGTCACGTGGAAAGGATAAATGGTTGGTCCTAGGCTATAAGAAACCAACGACTCGGATCACCCCCGGATCAGGGAAGTCTCGGGAAAAGGATGGATTGTTGGTCCTAGGCTATAAGGAACCAATGACGAATCTCCTCCGGATCAGAGGATTCTCGAGAAAAGGATAAATGGTTGGTCCTAGGCTATATGGAACCAACGACTCGAATCACCTCCGTATCAGAGGAGTCTTTTGAAAAGGATAAATGGTTGGTCCTAGGCTATATGGAACGAAGGACTCGGATCACCTTCGGATCAGAGGAATCTCGAGAAAAGGATGGATGGTTGGTCCAAGGCTATAAGGAACCAACGACTCGGATCTCCTCTAAATCAGAGGAGTCTCAAGGAAAGGATAGATGGTTGGCCCTAGGCACTAAGGAACCAACGACTTGGATCACCATCGGATCAGAGAAGTCTCGACGAAAGGATAGTTGGTTGCTCCTAGGCTATAAGGAACTAACGACTCGGATCACCTCCGGATCAGAGGAGTCTCGTGGAAAGGATAGATGGTTTGTCCTAGGCTATAAGGAACCAACGACTCAGATCCCTTCCGGATTAGAGGAGTCTCGAGAAAAGGATAAATGATTGGTCTTAGGCTATAAGGAACCAACGACTCGGATCACCTCCGGATCGGAGGAGTCTCGAGAAATGGATAAATGGTTGGTCCTCAGCAATAAGGAACCAACGACACAGATCACCTCGGGATCAGAGGAGTCTCGAGAAAAGGATAAATGGTTGGTCCTTGGCTATAAGGAACCAACAACTTGGATCACCTCCGGATCAGAGGAGTCTCGAGGATAGGATAGATGGTTGGTCCTAGGCTTTAAGGAACCAATGACTCGGATCACCTCCGGATCAGAGGAGTCTCGAGAAAAGGATAAATGGTTGGTCCTAGGCTATAAGGAACTAATGACAAAGATCACCTCCGGATCAGAGAAGTCTCGAGAAAAGGATGGATTGTTGATCCTAGCCTATAAGGAACCAACGACGAATCTCCTCCGGATCAGAGGTGTTTCGAGAAATGGATAAATGGTTGGTCCTACGCTATAAGTAACCAACGACTCGAATCACCTCTGGATCAGAGGAGTCTCGAGAAAAGGATAAATGGTTGGTCCTTGGCTATAAGGAACTAACGACTCGGATCACCTCTGGATCAGAAGATTGTCGAGAAAAGGATGGATGGTTGGTCGAAGGCTATAAGGAACCAACGACTCGGATCTCCTCCACATCAGGGGAGTCTCGAGAAAAGGATAAATGGTTGGTCCTAAGCTATATGGAACCAACGATTCGGATCACCTCCGGATCAGAGGAGTCTCGAGAAAAGGATAGATGGTTTGTCCAACGCTATAAGGAACAAACGACTCGGATCACCACCGGATCAGAGGAGTCTCGAGGAAAGGATAGATGGTTGGTCCAAGGCTATATGGAACCAACAACTCGGATCACCTCCTGATCAAAGGAGTCTCGAGAAATGGATAAATGGTTGGTCTTACGCTATTAGGAACCAACGACTCGGATCACCATCGGATCAGAGGAGTCTCGAGAAAAGGATAGATGGTTGGTCCTAGGCTATAAGGAACCAATGACCCGGATCACCTTCGGATCAGAGGAATCTCGAGAAAAGGATAAATGATTAGTCCTAGGCTATAAGGAACCAACGACTCGGATCACCTCCAGATCAAAGAAGTCTCGAGAAACGGATGGATTGTTGGTCCTAGCCTATAAGGAACCAACGAAGAATCTCCTCCGGATCAGAGGAGTCTCGAGAAAAGGATAAATGGTTGGTCCAAGGCTATAATGAACCAACGACTCGGATCACCTCCGGATCAGAGGAGTCTCGAGAAACGGATGGATGGTTGGTCCGCGGCTATAAGGAACCCACGACTCGGATCTCCTACGGATCGGAGGAGTCTCTCGAAAAGGATAAATGGTTGGTCCGAGGCAATATGGAACCAATGACTCGGATCTCCTCCAGATCAGAGGAGTCTCGAGAAAAGGATAGATGGTTGGTCCAATGCTATAAGGAACCAACGACTCGGATCACATCCGGATCAGAGGAGTCTCGAGGAACGGATAGATGGTTGGTCCAAGGCTATTATGAACCAACGACTCGATTCACCTACGGATCGAAGGAGTCTCGACAAATGGATAATTGGTTGGTCCTACGCTATAAGGAACCAACGACTCTGATCACCTTCGGATCAGAGGAGTCTCGAGAAAAGGATAGATGGTTGGTCCTAAGCTATAAGGAACCAATGACTCGCATCACCTCCGGATCAGAGGGGTCACGAGGAAAGGATAAATGGTTGGTCCTAGACTATAAGGAACCAACGACTCGGATCACCACCGGATCAGAGGAGTCTCGAGAAGAGGATGGATGGTTGGTCCTTGGCTATAAGGAACCAACGACTCGGATCTCCAATGTATAGGAGTCTCTAGAAATGGATAAATTGTTGGTCCGGGGATATATGGAACCAACGACTCGGATTACCTCCAGATCGGAGTAGTCTCAAGAAAAGGATAAATGGTTGGTCCTAGGCTATATGGAACCAATGACTTGGATCACCTCCGCATCAGAGGAGTCTCGAGAAAAGTATAAATGGTTGGTCCAAGGCTATATGGAACCAATGACTTGGATCACCTCCGCATCAGAGAAGTCTCGAGAAAAGGATGGATTGTTGGTCCTTGCCTATAAGGAACCAACGACGAATCTCCTCCAGATCAGAGGAGTCTCGAGAAAAAGATAAATGGTTGGTCCTCGGCTATAAGGAACCAACGACTCGAATCAACTCCGGATCAGAGGAGTCTCGAGAAATGGATAAATGGTTGCTCCTTGGCTATAAGGAACCAACGACTCGGATCACCTCCGGATCGGAAGATTCTCGAGAAAAGGATGGATGGTTGTTCCAAGGCTATAACGAACCAAAGAGTCGGATCTCCTCCAGATCGGAGGAGTCTCGAGAAACGGATAAATGGTTGGTCCTAAGCAATAAGGAACCAACGACTCAGATCACCTCCGGATCAGAGGAGTCTCGAGAAAAGGATAGATGGTTGGTCTTAGGCTATATGGAACCAACGACTCGGATCACCTCCGGATCCGAGGAGTCTCGAGGAAAGGATAGATGGTTTGTCCAAGGCTATACGGAACCAACAACTCGGATCACCTCCTGATCAGAGGAGTCTCGAGAAAAGGATAAATGGTTGGTCCTAGGCAATAAGGTACCAACGACTCGGATCACCTCCGAATCAGAGAAGTCTGGCGAAAAGGATGGATAGTTGGTCCTAGACTATAAGGAACCAACGACGAATCTCCTCCGGATCAGAGGAGTCTCGAGGAAAGGATAGATGGTTGGTCCTAGACTATAAGGAACCCACGACTCGGGTCACCACCGTATCAGAGGAGTCTCGAGAAAAGGATAGATGATTGGTCGTAGGCTATAAGGAACCAATGACTCAGATGACCTCCGGATTAGAGGAGTCTCGAGAAAAGGATAGATGGTTGGTCCTAGGCTATAAGGAACCAACGACTCGGATTACCTTCGGATCAGAGGAGTCTCGAGAAAAGGATAGATGGTTGGTCCTAGGCTATGAGGAACCAACGACTCGGATCACCTCCGGATCAGAGGAGTCTCGAGAAA
>JAMKQA010008110.1:0-12397 GCA_024699735.1 Posidonia australis | reverse complement strand
GGGCATATATGGTTCATGGCAAAATATTATGTGCAAGGAAACAATAGTTCATGTAGATTTCATGCTAGAAATGCAGACCTAGATTAGCATGGAGATTATTGTCATAGAATGCGAGCATGTTATCATAAAAACTTCATAAACATGGAACAAAACAGGTCATACCTAAGGTTTTAAGCATGTTTTATCAAGTTTTTGGAATGATATTTAGAAAATAAAAAGGAGGTAGAAAGCCTACCTCACGAAGTGTTCCTTCTTGCAATATCAGAGATAAGAAGATCCTTGTTGCTTTGGAAGGCTCTAGGATGCAAGAGGGCGCTCCAGGGAATGAAAATAAGCTGCTGGACTGGTGGAGAGATTCGTGCAAAGGTCAGGCTTTAGAGCAAAAAATGGCTGGTTGCAGGGTTTCTACTCAGGATTCTCAGCTCTCAGGATTTTCGTCCCCCCTTATGGCTACCTATGGGGGTCCTTTTATAGGAAACTCTCAGGGGTAACTTACGGAATGAGAAGAGCCTCGCAGACGAAGAGCTTGGAAGATTCCATGGCATATTCGCTGCTGGAGGTAACAGCCAAGGAGAAAAGCCAGCAGTCGCAGCCTGCGCAGTGTTGTGCGCCAGGGATGTGCGCTAGCTAAGTGCGCCACCTATGTGTGCTAGGGAAGTGCACTAGGTTAGTGTGCTAGGGAAGTGCGCTAGGTTGGTGTGCTAGCTAGGTGTGCTAGGTTAGTGTGCTAGCTTGGTGCTCTCCCCTATTGGTCTGGTTTCTAAATTGGGCTGCAGGCTTGCTACGAGTTTGGGTTGGTCCAAGGATCAATCACATCCAAAGCAACAATGGGAGCCTTATCAATGAACTACCTCAAAATTGGGGTGTCTACAAAGACAAATGATATGGATGGCCCCATAATTCAGGGAAAAGCATGCATCTGTAGTCAGTGGGGTTCAATTTTGCAAAGCTTATTATGTTTAATGCACGACAAAGTTACCCCCACAACTAGCTCATCACCACCTCGCCACTGGCCTTCCCAGCAGCTCACTGGAGTTCACCACCACACCTCTGACCACTCAACCTCCCACCACCACACGACCAGCCCTCTATAACACACCGCCGGAGTAACTACCACGCGTGCCACACCCCACAACCACAGACTGCCGGAATCACCCGTGCCCGCTGGAACCCGTGAGCCGCCGGCCGTCCAAACAAGAAGCAAAAATGAAGCAAGCCCAAGCAAAAATGCATAAAAGAGGAGATCAAGGGAGTACCTCCACCGGTGAGCCTCTCTCCAGCCAGTCTCGGAGGGTCCGGTCCATCGTCTCCACTAACGCCGCCGCCGCACCCAATCTGCGCACCTAGTCGGCGCACTACCGAAAGCACCTCCGCCTTGAGGAGGAGGGGAGAAGAGGATGGCCTTTGGGATGAGGAGGAGAAGAGATGAGAAGGAAAGGGGGTGATGGGTTTCGTTGGAAGAGGGGAAATGATGAGGAAGAGGAAGGGGCACGGGTGAAATGAAATGAAATGGTGAAATGAAAGAGGGAAAATAAATGAAAAAATGAAGAAGGAGAATAAAGAGGGAGAATAAAATGGAGAAAGTAAAAAAGAAAGAAAAGAAATAAGAAGAGTCATGGAGCATAGTCTAGTTGCAGCTCCTAGATAAAATACAGTATGTGACTTGGCAATTATGGCAGTTATTCAGTGGGCCCCGTCATGTACTAACAGTGCAGATAGTTTAATGATCGAGGTCCAAAATGTAAAATAGCCACAAAAATTGCGTTCCAGCCCCCAACACTCTGTAAGTTGCATTTGAGGAGAAAAATGCAAAATGTCAAGAAAAGCAAGTACATGGTCTTCAAAAAAGTTCATCAGATGAGTAATTTGCAGAAAACCCCCTGAGATTATGAAATTTGCAGAATAGTTCATGAAGGATATGGGAAGTTATGTTTGAGGCAAACATTTACAAATACTCAGCAGAACTTCGAAATTGATAGCTCAGCAGCAATTTAGCAGAAATTTGTCATATCAGGGAAATTTGCAATAAAGCCCTCAAGTTTTGGAAAATTGTGAATAAGTCCTAACTTTTTGCAAAATCCACAAACAATCGAAACCACAACAAGGTCCTTTTAGAAGAGGTTTCACGTGCATCTCAGTAAGAACACCATTTTCTGTACCACAGAGCCAACAACAAGCACAATTACTTTTTTGCCCTCCGGAGCGCAACTAGGGCCTTCTTCCTTCCTAGGGGACAATCCAGGGATTATCGCTTTCTTTTTTCAGATTCTCGTTCTAGGTGGATGAGATCGTTCTATTCCTTCCTTGTTAGGATTTTCACGGGCGCGAAATCCTGCTGTTCGACCTTTGACTGGGCGGTCAAGGTCCTTTCTTTAGCTTTCCTTAGATTTTCGTGGGCGCGAAATCCTTTTGTTTGACCTTTGACCGGGCGGTCAAGGTCCCTATCCTTTTTCCTTGGGTTTTCACAGGCACGAATTCCTTTTGCTTGACCTTTGACCGGGCGGTCAAGGTCCTTTTCCTTGGATTTTCGCAGGCACGAAATCCTTTTGCTCAACCTTCAACCGAGCGATCGAGGTCATTTCCTTTCTTTTTTCAGATTCTTGCCGGCGTGAGATCCTTTTGCTAAACTTTTAATCGGGCAGTCAGAGTCGACCTTTGACCAGGTGGTCAAGGTCCTTATCCATTTTCCTTGGGTTTTCGCAGGCACGAAATCCTTTTGCTCGACCTTTGACCAGGCAATCAAGGTCCTTTTCCTTGGATATTCGTGGGCGCGAAATCTTTTTGTTAGATCTTCGACCGAGCGGTCGGGGTCATTTCCTTTCTTTTTCCAGATACTCACGAGCGTGAGATCCTTTTGCTTGACTTTTGACCGAGCGGTCAGAGTCGACCTTTAACCGGGCGGTCAAGGTCCTTAACCTTTTCCTTGGATCTTCACAGGCACGAAATTTTGCTGTTCGACCTTTGACTGGGCGATCAAGGTCCTTTTTTTAGCTTTCCTTGGATTTTCATGGGCACGTAATCCTTTTGTTTGACCTTTGACCGGACGATCAAGGACCCTATCCTTTTCCCTTGGGTTTTCGCGGGCACGAAATCCTTTTGCTCGACCTTTGACCGGACGGTCAAGGTCCTTTTCCTTGGATTTTCGCGGGCACAAAATCCTTTTACTCGACCTTCGACCGGCCGGTCGGGGTCATTTCCTTTCTTTTTTTGGATTTTCGTGGGTGCGAAATCATTTTGTTTGACCTTTGATTGGGTGGTCAAGGTCCCTATCCTTTTTCATTGGATTTTCGTGGGTGCGAAATCCTTTCGCTTGACCTTTGACCGGGCGGTATAGGTCCTTGCCCTTTTCTTTGGATTTTCGCAAACGCAAAATCCTTTTGCTTGACCTTTGACCGGGCGGTCAAGGTCCTTATCCTCTTCCTTGGATGTTCGCGGATGCGAAATCTAGCTATTTGACTTTTAACCGAGCGGTCAAGGTCCTATTCTATCCTCTCTTTTTTTGGGTTTCACGGGCGCGAAATCCCTTTGCTTGCCCTAGGTCCGTGTGGACAAGGCCCTCTTTCTTGTTTGACAAATAGTATGTTTGTCATGCCCTTTTTCTTTAAGCTGGTATCCCCAACTACTCGGTTGACAATCGTCACGCCGTCTGGCGACCGGGTTGACGAGACTTGGTTAACTTGTCATATCCCACCTCTTCAGGTTGATAACCTTAATAATCCAGCTGATGAGTCTGACAACTTGTCATGTCCCTACCAGTGGTCCACTCTGCGCATAGGGTTTCTTTAGTTTTTTTTTGCAATATCACTTCATCGTTAGCATCAGCTTCGCATTCAGCATCAGCTCTTGCATTTGTATTTAAGCTCATCATCGCATTGCATCGCATTTGACTCGGCATTCGCATGCATGTTTACACTTTGCATTTGCATTTGCCAACAAGTCATGACTTTCAGTGCATCCACCGGATAAGTGACCTAGTGCCTTAGCAAACATCACTTCTCCGCGGCCTCAAAATGGGGGTATCTCATCAACCCTGAACAACGGTCTCGGTTTCCTCCGTCCCTCGACTTCACTCAGGGAGGGGCATCTGTAGACACCCCGATTTTTAGGCGGCTCGTAGGTGAATCCTCCTGAAGATGTTGCTTTGGATGTGGCAAGCTTAACCACTTTTGAACCCTATTTGACATTTTAATTAGCCCATGATCATCGCACAAACCAACCACAAGCCTACGGTCCGGTAGCTAGGTGGGAGCATCAAAGTGTCGCACCAAGCTGGCGCACCAACTTGGCGCACAAAGCTGGCGTAGTCATCAAGCGCACCATGCTGGCGCACAGCCACTTCTCAAGCTGCTGGCTATTGGCTTTCCACCTTCTGTGCTTGTAACCTTCACTTGCGAATATTTTTCACGAATCTACGCAAGGTTGTTGAGTTTCGAGGCTTTTTGCATCCCAAGGAGTTACCCTTTCATCCTCTTTAAAAGGCCCTCCTTAAGCAACTTTCTTCTCACTTTGCAACTCACCCACTTTTAGCAACCAACACTCCAACTTCCAGAGCACATTCCCTTGCCTCCCTGAACACTCCCAATCATGTCCAAAGCAACAAGGAGGAGATACCTTGAGTCATCCAAGGAGGAGACATCGTAGGCAAGGTAAGTTCTTCACTCATTTCCATATGGATTTTACATGATAGAACCTGTAACTAGGATGATATATTGTCTATATAGTGATGTCCTCTCGTATCTATTTGTGTTATTTTCGATGTTCATGATGCTTCTTTCTATATGTTCATTGCTGCTTTGTCATGATAACTTTGCACTGTGTGATCTTCATGTTAACAATGAATCATAGTCTTATGTAACCACATGCTATGGAACATGAACTGTAATGCATCCTCTTTATATGTTTTATCATTTCCGTAGGCTCCTTAAGTCAACCAAATCACTGCATGAATCATAAGATCCATCAACAATTACTACAGTCCATATAAACCCGTCAACATGCATGACTTGAGGAAAGAATGATAAGAGTGTTTTAATACTGTTTATTTAACATGACTAAGTTTCCTGGCATCTAGGTAGATGATTTGAATAATCAGTAACCCAATTCACTGCAAGCATCTGGCCCAGACTCTGAAATCAGACTGCAGTCTGATTCAAAATTTCTGGGGTGCACCAAACTGGCGCACCTAGGAGGCGCACCAAGCTGGCGCACCAGCCTGGTCACAGGGTGCAGGCAGCTCATTATGCATTATGATTTGCATGCCTTACTGTTTGTCTTGGACTTTGATTTTCCTGATGTTTTATCCTTGATATGCGATGTTCTTGCTTGCATGATTTCAACATATAATAGCACAGTTTGTTTTAGTTTTGCATCTAGTGAAGTCAGCCTACCACTGGGGTCTAGTGAACTGGTTGCCCCATGGACTCTTGTTTGGAGAGTTCTTATGCAACAGTCCATGATCCAGAACCGAGTAGCATGGCTGAAATCCATTAGCTTTATTTAGTATAGGAGTTGTGTGGTCTTGGGTGAGGCATATTGCTCTTGAGCACAAGACCCATATCATGTTTTCTTGGGTTTCCTCTTTCCTTTATGACCTTGTGGAAGAGGTGAAAACTCACTCACATGTTTTCACTGATCAGGTGTTTTAGATGTCCATGATGCATTTTCAGATGATTTTATGCATGTTTGCAAGATTTTATATCACATGGCACATTAGTCTAACATATTGTTTGATCTATATTTTCATAGGCGCACATAGGTGGCGCACAACATAGGCGCACATACGTGGTGCACTAGTCTTGCGCACCACACAGGCGCACAAGCCTGTTTTTCACTGCACACAGTAGCTTTTGGCATGGTATTTAGCATGTTTCATGATTTGATTTGCCTTTGGTTTTCTTTGGGTGTCCTCCCGGATATATCAGGAGGACTCCAGTCAATTTTCATCCATTTTTAAGCATGGTTGCTTAAGTTTTGCATATTGCAAAGTGAGGACGAAAGCCACTCGATGTCATTGGATCTTTGGTCATATTCGTGCAATATCTTTGCACCGGTGTTTGATCCACCACTCGGGTGACCTTTCTGAGCATTAGGACACATCCTATAGTCGCTTTACCCATGTTTAGCATAAGGCACCACTTGCATGTAGCCTTGCATGTATATCGCCATTGGGCGTACATAAACAAGCTGAAAAGCCAACATTTCATATAAGTAAACGAAAACCCATGAAAGACCGATTTTTCGGGCGCACAGGGGTGCCTAATACCTTCCCCGTGCGTAACAGGGATCCTTGCCCAAAATTCTAGTTCATGATTGACCTTTCCATTTCCATTGGTTCTATGGCATGGTTTTAATGTTTTAAAATAGTTTTCCTCGTCTCCCGTTTTCAAGTAGACTAGGTGGCAACTCCTGCATTTTTTATCATTTGCTTTTTATTGTTTTGCCGTGACTTCGCTGGTCGTCGTGCATTTGGCCTTTCGCGCCAAGCACGAGGCTGTCGTCGGCATGGTTACAATATATATATATACATATATATATATTTATATATAAACATATACATATATATATATGTATGTATGTATGTATGTATGTATGTTTGTATATATATATATATATATACATTTACATATATATATATATATATTATATATATATATATAGTGAGAGAGAGTGTGTGTAGATCTATTACATCTTCCCTCAATATACCCAACATATATGATTAAATCCTAACCATCCATAAAAAAATCACTTTTGATGAAAATCTAAAACTGATTTCTCTTTTTACTTTTTTGAAATTTAAAAATAAATGATTTCGTAAATAGTATTATTGTTTTGAAAAACAATTTTTCCAACAGCATATTGCTCATATGCACCATTGTGGTTATAAATGGCCTAATTTTTGCAATCTTAAAATCACATAACTACCAATCACACACTAAAAGTTCTGAATTTAAATTTTGAGCAATTAGAAATATATGTAATTACCAATTAGCCTTCCAAGAAATTTAAATTTCCTAAAATATCGTCTCTTTACATTTGATGTATCTACCAAACACATTCTAAAGATAATAATCCCATATTTTCTGTCATTGGAATACCACGTTATCACCAAATTACACTCATTTTTAAATTATGAAACAAATATTAATAAGATTTTTTTAAACAGATAAACCTTACATGAACTTATAATTTTGTTAAAAGATTTTTTTTTAATACAAACGGTTACTGCATTGTATTATTATTTGGTCAACATTGATACAAAATAATATAAATACAATACTTTCTCTCTTTCATTGCAAATGAATCTTACATTATATCCACGTATGAACTTACCAAACATTAATAAGATTCCTAAAACAGAAACAGTTACAATATTGTAATACTATTTGGATAATAGTATAACAAAGTCCTGAAACATTGCGTAACATAAATCTGGTGAATACCAATAATAACGGGGTCTCTACTTCTCAACGCTCCAAATAAATCCATAAAACATACATACAGTCAAAGCAAATTATTGCATGATGACATGATCAATTTAAATTCATTCCAAATAAGGATGGCTGTGTAATTATTAGTTTCACCGTAATTGACATCACTAAAAATAGCAACTAACAATTACAAATAAAAATCTAGATGGCTGTGTAATTATTGGTTTCACCGTAACTGACATCATTAAAAATAGCAACTACCAATTACAAATAAAAATCTAATAGATTTACAGTTTTAAAAAATAAAAACACAAAACCATTATGCTAACATTGGCGGTTTTAATACTTAACATTAGATCACAAATCAATGGTCCTCATGCATCTTCCCTCAAAATAGCTAATTTGAGGGAGGATGATACTGAACCGGCTCTTATAAATATATATATGTATGTATGTATATATATATACATATACATACATACATACATACAAACATAAATACATACATACATACATACATATATATATATATGATTAACCTATAATTCATGCATATTTTATTCCCATATTTGTCTATTTTGTATATAAATAATATTACTCGAGGTGCTTCATGCAAATTTTGCAGAACTTGAGGACTTAGAAAAAATCTACGAAAAATAAGGGGGAAAAGAATAATTGTGCCAGAAAAGAAGAGATTTTTGTATAGAAAATTCTAAAGCTATGTCAAGAGGTCAAACACATATTTTCCATGTGTCTAAATACCAGCAAAATATCAGTCAAGCTGTGGAAAAAGTCAAAGAAGATCCTAGATTACATGGACACCTCCTAGGCACTCAGATGCAGATCCGACACTTTCCAAGCACTTGCACAAGATATTTTTGACTTGGTCTTCTTTGGATAAGATTCTCAATTGTAAATATCTTGTATTCAAAATTCAAGATTAAATTTTGTATTCAGATTTGTCTCTGACATATGCAAGTCCTTGTAAGCCTATAAAAGGACTCCTTATGTAGATCTATGAATCCCCAACCAAGCAAGAAAGGAAGAAAGGAAGCAAGGTTTTAGACTCTCTTTCTTTTCTTCTATTTTGGGAGATCCTAAAGATCATCAGCAGGTTCCTTTCAATAAAAAGCTTTTTATTTAATTATGTCTTCTATTTCTTCTCTCTCCTTCTTTTATTTTATTATTTTATGTAATCATGTGTAACTAATCTTTTAGATCTAGGATTAAGATAAAGTTCATATAATATTATATGTCATGATTAAATTGCTCTATGTTTTCTCTGTATGCTTAATGCTATGAATAAGTGGGTTGGATGTATATTACATATATCATTCAATGAATCGAAAAACTTTGATAGATTAACATTGATTTCATCTTTTTAATCTATGCTTAGGGAAGATTTAATTAAGGGTTGTGTATATAATCTCAATTCCATCATATGTCATTTAATTGAATTTGATTTCTGTATTTTTATTCCTTGACTTGATAGTCTATGGTACATTGCATATAGATTATGCTTGTTAAGATAAGAATCATTGAATTAAATTATTTAGATCAATTGGGAAACATAGAGTGGATTTAATCATGCATTTATATTTACATGAATGGATTCAAAAATCCTAGTTCTTCATTTATTCTGAATTTTTCTTAAGTGGTTAGTCCTTAGTCATCATCTCCTTCATTTTTTCATCTTAATAATTGATAATAAATCTCTATTCTTGAACAGTTTTCTCTGTGGGATCGACGCCGTGCACTTGCGGTAATTAAATAAGACACATCAAGTTTTCAGCACCGTTGCCGAGGAAATAGTGTTTTAACATCGATTTATTGTCAGTTATTCCTTTCTTTTTGTTTGTTTAAAAAAAAAACATTTACTTCGTTTTATTCTTTTTCTTTTCAAAGACATTTCTGGAGATCTAGAAGAGAGAAGGAAAAAAAAATCCCAGGTCAGATATTTCTGTTATATTCTAAATTCAAATATTTTTTGGATTTTTCTAGAATCCTAATCTAAGGTTTATATTTTGCTTCGATTTTTGTTTTTTCTCGATCACAAATTTAAAAGTCAAGCATAAACTTGAACCCAATAAAAATCTTTCATGACAAGATAGAAACTTGTTCTTTAGGGCATATATCATATAGTGTGCATTATTTTTGAATCTTGTCAATTTATTTTGGGAGATTGCTGAAGGAAAAGGTACGTGTTCTCCTACTCAATTCCTCGCATTTTAGAGCATATAGTTAATAGGAAGAATAACTTGTTTGAGCATAATTGTTTGTTGCATATCATTTCAAAATACCTAAGGGCAACACTTATAGCACAAGATAAGGTGGGGATTTCATCACCCTTCCTTAGCCCACAAAAAAAAAACATCAAGCATTGACCTAAGCCTCAATTAAAATTAAGTAGACATTGGCCCCTAGGATTCGAGCTCAATAGGATAACGGAGCTGGAGGATGAATCAAATTTAAAGTTCTTTTCCTACTTGGTGTCTAGAAAAGTGGTTCACAAGGTTAAGCCTTAAAAGGAAGTGGTTATTTAATTAGGACCGTTGCTCAAGCACGAGGAGCCTCCCACTTCCCTCCACTGATCTGGCCGATTAAGGCAAAGAATTTTGGTTTGAGAATCTCAAAGGTTAACTTAACAGTTAGGAGCTGTCTAGATCTAGGTCAACCATAGACTTAGGAATTGTGTGGCTTGTGTGAATAGATTAGCCATCTTCCTCCTCTATCTTTCCTCTTCTCATCTGATTGTGTCTCTTATCTTCGCATCTTTTCATTTTTTCTATTTTCATTTTTCAAAAAAAAAAAAAAGAGTTTTACTTGTGCATGCGTGTGTGGATTCATGATTCAACACATTTTCTAACCCGTGTTAAACCCAAAGATTTTAAAATGGCTGATGAAAACCACAACCCACCTTTAGCTTTAGAAGCCAGATGTCACCTAGTAAGAACTGCACAACCATCTTGCATTAGGCTCCTACAGACCAATGGCAATAATTTTGAACTCAAATCCAATTATATTAGCCAGTTGCCTAGGTTCACGAGTCTAGAATATGAAGATGCCTACTGGTTCATCAATGAGTTTGAGGAAGTGTGTAGCATGATGAAGTTGCAGTAGTTGTCTGATGATGCAATTCGGTTAAGATTTATTCCTTTTGCATTAAAAGATAATGCTAAAAAATGGCTATATAGTCTACCCACTAATTCAATCACCATTTGGGCCCAATTTTGCACGATATTCCTTAAGAAATACTGTCCTATTCTTAAGACCATCAAATTCAGAAATGAAATTAATTCATCTAAATAAAAGGTTGGTGAGTCTTTTTGGAAGTATCTTGATAAATTTAAGGATCTCTTAGCCTAGTGTCCACATCATGAAATAGAAAAGTTGAGACTATGTCAAATCATTTATGAGGGTTTAGATATTTCGACTAGGACCATGCTTGAGTCTATGTGTCAAGGAGCGTTCATGAAGAAGAATGAAGATGAACCATGGGAATTCTTAGAAGAACTGGCTGAGAAAACTAGGAGAACTGTCAAGGAGAGTACTAATGATCAAATGGTCGATAAACCCACACCCTCAAAAGGCGGTATTCACTCCATAGAGTCTTCTATAGCCACTGAAGCCAAATTCAACACATTAGCTCGTAGGTTAGAGGCTCTAGAAATGAAGGAGAAAGCTCCAGTAAACCAAGTGTCTGACCAAGTTCCTTGGTGTAAAGGTTGTCACATGGTGGGTCATGTGATGGAAGAGTGTCCTTCTGTGGGTGGTCAACCTAATTTTGGACCTGAACAACTAAATGCAACCTTTGTCAGGCCTCAAAATGATCCCTATGCCCCAACTTATAATCCAGGATGGAGGAATCACTCTAATTTCTCTTGGAACCAGCAACCACATCAGGGAAACAATAATTTCACTTTCTCCCAAGGCCAATAGCAACACTCACATCAATTCAGGCCCAATCAACATGTCCAGCAACACTTTAATGTTGAATCTCAATCCCACCCACCTCCAGGGCTTAATGACAATGAGAGAAGATTGAGCACTCTGGAGAAAGGCGTGGAGGCTCTTCTCAATGCCAACTCTCAAACAAACACCAACATAGCTGCTAATACACAAGCCATATCTCGAATTGAGATGCAATTAAGTCAACTAGCAACGTTGGTAGGAGGAAGAGAGAAAGGAACCTTTCCTAGTCAACTAGTACCAAATCCTAGAGGTCAAACTCAAAATCAAAATCAAGGACAAGTTCATGTACTTCAAGATGACCAGGTCAACCAAGTTAATGCCATTATTTCATTAAGATCTTGAAAACAAGTGGACAACTATGTTGTCATGCCGGACCATGCTGTTAGGATTCAGAATGACTCACCTTCTGACTCAACAAAACTAGTCCCACCACATTCAAGCCAGTCTGAGGAGCCTGAAAGTTCTAAAAGGCCCAACAAACATGTTGGGCCTTATTCTGAATCATCTGTTGAGCCTATACAAAAGTCCATTGCCCCATTTCCAAATAGACTCAAAAATAAAAAGGAATCTGCTCAAATGGAAAAGATACTCGAGGTGTTTAGGCAGGTTAAGGTAAACATTCCTCTCTTAGATGCAATCCAACAGGTCCCTACATATGCCAAATACCTTAAGGACCTGTGCACTCGAAAAAGAACCACTAGTGTGCCTTAGAAAGCTTTTCTAACAGCCAATATCAGTTCCATTTTAGCGAACCAGTTATCTATGAAATACAAGGACCCCGGAAGTCCTACGATTTCATGCACCATAGGCAACACCAAAATCGATAAGGCTTTGCTAGATCTAGGAGCTAGTGTCAACCTATTGCCATACTCAATGTATGTGCAATTAGGGCTAGGTGAGTTGAAGCCAACTAGGGTAACATTGCAATTAGCTGATAGGTCAATTAAGATGCCCAAAGGGATGGTCGAAGATGTTCTTATTAAGGTTGGTGACTTTGT
>JAMKQA010008109.1:0-15795 GCA_024699735.1 Posidonia australis | reverse complement strand
GCCTCGGTGACCTCATCTTCCTCCCCAAAATCAATGTGCTCCGACAGAATTTTTTGCTTGAAAGTTGGATCTATAATATCAACCAGGAGGATTTCTTCCAATTCCGTGCCTTGATGGCACTTTATGATAGTCACAGTGACTTTTGTATTCTTGTAATGGCATTGTGCGACCTCTTCTACAACTCGTCTGACTGGGCCAACTGAGGACCTAGGGCTCCATGCTTCTGAGGTTGATGCATCTCTATTTACATTTTTTGATTTTTTGGGATTTTCATATTTTTTTGGGTTTTCTGGGTTTTTTGATTTTTTCTATATTTTCCATAATATTTACAAAAGCTGTTGCACGCTGGCAGCTATCCTGTTGCAGACTAATGGCATTGTGATTGGTTCCCGATGGTGGCAATTCTTGGCTTGAAAAGGAGATCACTTGTGGTGCCACTATCATACCCACCATACTTTCAAGGGTAGCTAGCTCAATGGTTGGGGACACATGGGTTGCTTGGAAGACTCTAAGGAAGGCCTCCTCAAGCTCAACTGAGGTATGGATCAGGTCCCAAATCGAAATGTCAGCTTTAACTTTCTTAAGCTGAACAGTTATGTCTTTTGAAGGTTGGTTGTTTCTGGTTGGAAGAGGTGGAGCCACTCTTAGGGTGGGTGGTTGTGAGAGTTGAGCTTGCAACTAGATGGGAACTGGAGCTACAGGTGTTGGAGGTCGAGATGGTTGAGCTTCCGACCGGATAGGGTTTGGTGTTGGAGGACTAGGTCTCAGTGCTAGGGGTCTATACACCTTACCCGATCGTGTTACCTCTGCACACATTTCTGTGGCGTAATTATATGGAACACGATGCGTGTCATGAGTAAGGTTGACAACAATCGGGGGACAGGCTGCTAGCTGTACTGGTATGGCTGGAGGATACAGAACTTCGTAGTTTTGGGGCGCTGGTGACTAGATTGGTCCAGATTGTGGCCAAGCTAAGAGACAAACTAGTGTAGGTGATTGTGGGTGTATGGTAAGTGGTGCCACAGTGTACTCCAACACAACGATAGGATGAATCATATCGACTGATTCCTTGGAATCACCAAGGAAAAAATGATACAACTAGTGGGGAAAAGGGGAGGATACATCATGAATTAGTTTGGTAGGATGAATAGAAGATGAAAGAGAATCAAATGGAAAGATGGAATTGACTCCCAAGGGACCTGATGCTCCCGGGGCTGAATGTTGTGGTAAAGGTTGGCTAACTATATGGGGTTGTGTTGGGGGTGCTTGTGCGGCTGCTGATGCGGGCGCTGGGCCTACCACATGCATGCTAATCACGTTGACCTTCTGGTCAATCAAGTTCTGGAATGCGTCCCTTAATGTGAGCCAATTATCCGTCTAGTGACCTGCGACCCGATGGAAATTGCAGAACGCATTCGTATTATACCATGTAGGAAGTGGACTTGGTGGCTGCAAATCTCAGGCAGCCTCAAAAGGGATGCGACTTTTGGGAAAACCATGCTCAATGGCTCCACCAATGGGGTCTAGTGGTGCCTGTCACGGTGTTGCCGCTTCAGCTATGGATGTGCTAATGGCCGGTGGGGTAGGGTATACTAGAGTGGCAGTGGGGGTGTTGTGTGATGCATGAAGTGCTCTAGGTGTGGGTGTGGGTGCATAAACTACTTGGCGCTGAGGGGGCGGATGGACATTTACCAATGCAGCAGGGGATCTAATGTAAGAACCGTATTCTTGGAGGGATCCCACCTCTTGGGTGGATTGGCACTGGGGCTGTTGTTATTGTTGCTGCTAGCGCCACTATGTGAGGAAGTGGCCTGTTTGGCAAATGCAGAGAGTGCCGGAAAACCACCGTCGCGTAGTGAACTCTCAACACGGGCACTCGCCCGAAGAAAAGCTTAAAATGTGGTAACTGGCTGTATGCTGAGTAGAGCCCCGATTGCTGGTTGTGCTCCCCGGATCACTGTCACAATGGACTCCTCATCGGAGGGTCTATCTTTGACCTGTGAAGCCAAGGATCGCCATCGTCTGACGTACTCCCCAAATGTTTCTTGGGGCCTCTACTTAACTACGACCAAGTCCTCCTGCTTTGGGACTAGGTTGAGGTTAAAGGAATACTGTTCGAGGAACGCCTGTGTAAGGTCATCCCAAGTCTTGATGATGGCCATGTCAAGGGAAGTGAACCATTTCAACGTGGGTCCCGTAAGATTCTTATGGAACATGCGGATGAGCAGCCTCTCTTCAACTTGGAGCTAGGCAAGGTCTCTGCAATATGCTTTAAGGTGTAAGATTAGGCAACCACTACTATTGTATTTCTTGAATTTTGAGAAATGAAAGTTTGAAGGGAGAGTCGCCTCTGGGAAATAATAGAGGTCCTAGAATTAGTAGGACTGGTGGTCCCCGCCCTACACTTTTCGGAGTGTTCGCTCTAAATTGTTCACCCTCACAAGGAGAGCGTTTGGAGCTACTTCAGTCACTAATTGTGCAGCTGATATAGGTGTTACGTACACCATATGGGTCACCCCTAATGGCTCCTCTGGATCCACCATTCTACCGTCTAGTGCTACGGCAAGGATAGCTAGTGTACCCATGCACGGATGCTCTAGGCTGAGGTACAAAAGATGAAGCTTGTGTCTGGTATAAGGGTGGAGAAACGGCATGGGGTGGTGCTATAGGAGGTGCAGAATGCGGGAGCAGGAGCCTCTGGACTGGAATGGCCCCAGGAACTATGCTCATTGCTGGCTATGCTCCCACCAGCGTTGAAGGCTAGCCACCAAATAGTGGAGATGCATGCTGTGGTGGGTGCTGAGGCAGTGTTGCAGATGGCAATGTCGATGCCCCTATTGCTAGGGAGATGAGGGATGGCGACGGCTGTGGGGGTGGTGCGGTGGGCGCAACCTGTTGTCCTAGGGTTGGTTGCAACGGCAACACGTGAGTTAGGAAGGACGAACTTGAAAAAGGTTGGAGCGCTAGTGTCAATTCCTACAACTACTAGGCGAGGGTCGACATTTCTTGCAGTTGTGCGGTGACGGGATTGTCACTTGTAGCTCCAAAAGATGGAGTCAAAAAAGGGGTAGACAAGTCAGGAAGTTGAAAACCAAGATGTCCAAACTAGGGGGAAGCTACTACAAAAATAGCCACAGTCAATTGAGTGCCAGAAAACACATAATCCTAAGAAGGAGCAGTGAAAGGAGTCTGGGGGAAGGTCATGGGAACAAACTCAACAATTGGGGCCTCAAAAGCAGCAGATGACCAAGATGACGACTCCAAAGGCAGAGTAGCCATAGGGACACAGTATTAGGATGGTGGGGAAGGCAAAGGTGGAGGCAACAATGAAGATAGGGACTGTAACCATGCCGGCAACAACCTCGAGACTTGGCGCGAAAGGCCAAATACGCGAGGAAAAGCAAAGTCACGGAAAAAATAAAATAAAAACGCAAATGTAGGAGTCGCCACCTAGTCTATTAAAATGGAAGACGAGGAAAACCATAAAAGAATCATTCAAATCATGCATATAAAAACCAATGGAAAAGGTCTTAAACCAGAAATGGGTTAGGATCTCGGTTACGCACGAGGAAGGTATTAGGCACCTTCGTGCGCCCGATAAGTCAGTCTTTTTATAGGTTTCTCATTTGCTTAGGAAATGTCAGCTTTTCAACCTTTACTGTACGCCCGAGGGCGATATGCCATGCCATGCAAAGTGAGTGATGTTTTATGCTAAAATAAGGGTGTAGGGAGTGCAGGGGTGTGTCCTGATGCTCAGAAATATCACTCACATATCGGGTCAAGCGTCGATGCAAAGATATTGCATAAATAAGATCAAGGATCTAAGTATTTTGAGCGATTTTTCATCCTTGCTTTACTACATGCTAAATGTATGATATAACATGCATAGAAATGGCTAAAAATAGAAAAGGTTCTTCCTAGATATATCCAGGAAGAAAGTCAGAGAAAACTAAAAGCAAATCAAAGCAAGAAATCATGCTAAAAACCATGTGAAAACCCTACTATGTGCTATTGAAAACAGGCTGATGCACCTGCTACGTGCGCCAAACTGGTGCTCCAGTCTGGTGCGCCACCTATGTGCTCCTTTGTGGGCCAGAAAGATGTGCAAAGGAAAACATCAGAAAGCCATGCAGTGCAATGTCATATCAATGCATTCCAGAAAGCTATGCAATGTGAAGTCCTTGTAAAAATGGAAAATATCCTTTAAAAATGAAAGACATGCAAGTATGAGAAGCTCATGGATCTTGTGCTCAAGGGTTAGTAGTCTCACACAAGGCCACATCCTACTCATGCTGAGTGAAAACAACAAGATTCAGCCATGATACTCGATCATGGGCTGATGCATAGAATCTCCATAGAGGAGCAAAGTGCAATCAGCCTACCAGACTTTGAACCATGGATTGAAAATCAAAGGGGTAAAACGACTTAGAAAACAACATTGTTTGAAGCTGAAACCATGTATGCACAATCGTGAAATACCATGGAATCATCACTGAAAGAATCAGACTCAAAAATATTCGGGAAAACATGTTGATGGGGATGCACAGAATAGGATGATCTGTTCTCTGACAAGTCTGGGGCACCAGAATGGTGCGCCAGAGTGGTGCTCCGATGTGGTGCGCCGCTCTGGTGTGCCATATAGGTGCTCCGGAATGGTGCTCCCCAGAAAATCTGGATGAGACTACAGTCTGATCTAGAATTTTGGTCCATATTCAGAGAGGTAACTTCTGTTTATTAAGCCTATTATGCAAATGATAGAAACAAGAATATGATGAGATGAAAATGAACATAAAACCCTTTTCTTTTTTATTTGATTAAAAAGCAAAATAAGTCATGGGTTTATTACAGAAATGCTTATACAAGATCCCAAATGGCATGTGTGAAATGATAAGCTCGACAAGACATATGCAAGTGATGAATATGTAAAGAAACATGTTTATTACATATTCATGTGCAAATGCATGGATCATGGATCTCAGTGTAAAGAAATTGAGAAGAAAGAAAATAAAAACACTCATGGAAATAACATGATGTAGATTTTTAACATATGGATCCTACATGCAAGACATTATTTATATGAGAGCAAAAAAAAATCTGATTATATGTAAAGTTCAAAGCATGCTTTATCTTGGAGCAAGAGTTGGGATTAAAGAAGAAGGGAAAGAGAGGACCTACCTCCCAAGATGTTCCTTCTTGAGATATCAAAGATAAAGGGATCCTTGCTACTTTGGAAGGGCTGGCAATGCTCCAAAATATAAAGGAATGCTTGAGAGAAAAGAGAGAGGACTTCAGAAACTAGTAGATAGCTCGCACTAGGTCTTCTTAAGATGACAAGATCAGCTCTTCAAATCATCAAGGGAGAGAAGGAAGAGAAATAGTTGCCTATGGATGTCTTTATATAGGCATTTCTCATGGGTAACTCCTAGAGAATACAAGTAGCCTCGTAAACGAAGAGCCTGGGAAGATTCCATGGCATATTCGTTGGTGGAGGTTATAGCCACGGGAGGTGGAAAGCCAGCAGCCTGAGAAGTGGTTGCACGCCAGCGTGGTGCGCTAGGTAGGTGCGCTAGGTAAGTGTGCCAGCCTGGTGCTCCAGCTAGGTGTGCCACTGTAGTGCTCCTGCTCCGTGCTCCAAACAGGTGCTCCACATTGGTGTTCTAACTTGGTGCTCTCCCCTACCTGTCTAGATTTCTAATTAGGCTGTGGGTCTGCTGTAGGTTTGGGATTAGGTTTAGCATCATCCAAAGCAACATCTGGAAAGCTTATCAATGAATCACCTCAAAATCGGGGTGTCTACAGATGCCCCTCCCTGAGTGAGGTCGAGGGACGAAAGGAACCTAGACTGATGCTCAGGGTTGACAAGATACCCCCATTTTGAGGTTACAGAAGGATGGTGTTTGCTATAGGCAGTAAGTCACTTATCCAGTGGATGCACCGAAAGTCATGACTTGTTGCTAAATGCAAATGCAAATGCGAAATACGTGCCACTATTGATCTAAATGGTGGGGATGTGATGCCAATGCGAAAACAAATGCAAGAGCCGATCCCGAAAGCCGATGCAAAGCGGATGCTAACACAAGGACCGATGCTTGCAAGATGATGTGATGCTGATGCTAGTGCTGATGTAATAGGCAAATACGCAAAAAATCCTACACACAAAGGGAACTAGTGATAGACAAATGATAAGTTGTCGAACTCATCAACTAGATTATTTAGGTTATCAACCTAAAGAGACGGGATATGACAAGCACACTGAGTCTTGTCAACCCGGTCGCCAGACAGTATGACGGTTGTCAACCAAATAGTTGGGGATACCAGCGCAAGGGGAAGAGGGGCATAACAAACATACCATTTGTCAAGTGAAGCAGAAGGCCCTGTCCGCGTGGACCGAGGGCAAACAAAGTGATTTCGTGCCAGTAAAAACTTGGAAGAGAAGAGAGAAACAAAAGGACCTTACCACCCGATCAGTGGGTCAAACAACTAGATTCAACGCCTGCGAAAACCGAAAAGGGAAAAGATAAGGACCTTGACCACCTGGTCAAAAGGTCAAGCAGTTGGATTTCCTACCCAGGAAAATCTGAGAAGGGCTAGGACCCTAACCATCCGATCAAAAAGGTCAAGCCGTCAGATTTCCTACCCATGGAAATCCAAGAGAATGGCAAGGACCATGACCATCAGTTCAAAAAGTCAAGCCGCTCGATTTCGCACCTGCGAAAATCCAAGAAGGGCCAATGACGTTGACCGCCCGGTCAAAGTCAACATGTTGGATTCTACGCCCGCGAAAATCCAAGAGGGGCAAATGACGTTGACCACCCAGTCAAAGTCAACAGGTTGGATTCAGCGCCTGCGAAAATCCAAAAGGGGCAAATGACGTTGACTGCCTCGTCAAAGTTAATAGGCTGGATTTCGTGCCTGTGAAAATCAAAAAGGGGCAAATGACGTTGATCGCCCGATGAAAGTCAACAGGCTGGATTCCACACCCTTGAAAATCCAAAAGGGGCAAATGATGTTGACTGCCCGGTCAAAGTCAACAGGCTGGACTCCGTGCCCGTGAAAATCCAAAAGGGGCAAATGACGTTGACCGCCCAGTCAAAGTCAACAAGTTGGATTTCGCGCCCGCGAAAATCCAAAAGGGGCAAATGACGTTGATCGCCCGGTCAAAGTCAACAGGCTGGATTCCACGCCCGCGAAAATCCAAAAGGGGCAAATGACGTTGACCGCCCGATCAAAGTCAATAGGCTGGATTCCGCGCCAGCGAAAATCCAGAAGGGGCAAATGACGTTGACCGCCTGGTCAAAGTCAACAGGCTGGATTCCGTGCTCGCGAAAATCCAAAAGGGGCAAATGACGTTGACCGCCTGGCCAAAGTCAACAAGCTAGATTCCACGCTCGCGAAAATCCAAAAGGGGCAAATGACGTTGACCGCCCGGTCAAAGTCAATAGGCTGGATTCCACGCCGACGAAAATCCAAAAGAAAGAAGTAGAAGGATCTCATTCGCTTGGAAGGAGAACCTGAAAAACCAAAATGATGACTCCTGGATTCTCCCCTAGGAAGGAAAAAAGACAAAGGTGCCCCGTAAGGAAGAACTGTAAATGTGCTGGTTGCTGATGCTATGATGCAGAAACCGACATTCTTGCTGAGATGCGTGTACAATCTCTTTTTGCTGGAATTTTCAACCGAATTTGGCATTGTTTGCAAAAGGTGAGGAATTATTTGCAAATGTCCTGAACTTGAGGGCTTTATTGAAATTGCCCAATCATGACAACCTTTTGATCGCTGAATTACCATTCTGCTGTATATCAACAAACGTCTGCTTCAAACAAAACTTCCCACATCCTTTGTGGACTATCCTGCAGTTTTGCAAAACGTAGGGGGTTTATTCTAAATTACCCCATCTGGTGCATTTTATGAAGTGCTAGGGGCCAAAACGTAATTTCCAACACCATTTTGCATTTTGAACCCCAACTATTAAATTATTTATAAGAGGGTCCCACTGGATAACTGTCATAACTGCCAAGGGACATTCTTCTTTTCTTTCTGCTTATTGGGATTATAAAATGTGCTTGTGCTGCTTGCCTCTCCATGGTTCTGCTGTTATTTTGCCTGACTTGATTTCATATCTCAAAGCAACATGCATACATACATATACTTTTTGTGATTTTCATTTTTTTTCTTTTCTCTCAAAGGGTGTGCCTCTCCATTTCTCCCTTCATACGAAACCCATCTTTTTTCTTCCTTCTCCTCATCTCTTCTCCATTCTCCCTTCCTCCTCTCTTCGTCTCCCATCCTCTCCACGGCGGCGGCACGTAGGAGGTGCGCCAACGAGGTGCTCTCGGCAAGTGCAGGCGTTCGGCGCGCCGACGAGGTGCGACGAGGTGTGACGGCGGCTGGTCGACGGCGACATGGATCCAACCCTTCAAGATTGGCTGGACAGAGGCTCGCCAGTGGAGGTATCTCCCTTGACCTCTTCTTTCATTTTCTTCCCATTCATGCATTTTTCTTAGGCTTGCATTCCCTAGCTGGACGGATGGGTTCCAGTAGGCTATGGGGGGATGGGTTGGGTGTGGTGGCGCTGGTTGGTGGCTACGGCCATCGGCGGGGGAGGTGGAGTGGCCGTGAGATGGTGGCGGGTTGGAATGATGGTGCGTCACCGGTGGAGCAGGCCATAGCGGCGGGTTCCGACGGACTGGACCGCGTGGTTGCTGTGTGGTGGCGGGCTGAGGTTGTGGTAAGGCTTGTGGCGAGTTGGCCGTGAGATGGGTCGGTCGTGGTGAGGGGTTGGTTGCGTGGTGATGACAATGGAAGGGAAGGGGTGATGGAAGGCTGTGAGGAAGGTTCAAGGCTTGGGTAATACTCTGATTGCCGTTGCTATGCCATACTACCATGCTGCCATTTATGCCATTTCTGATTTTTGTTGCATACTGCTTTGAATCAAACTGCTGAACCACACTTGATAGCTTATCTTGAGTATTTCATTTCTGAATATCTAACAAGGGAATATTGTCACATCAAGCACTGAACTGTAATTGTACACCTGTCTATACTTGCATTTTTGCCACCATATGCTATGTTCCTTCTTTTCGCTTGTTTTGCTTATAATGCCATGCCTGACTTTGTTTGGATTTCATATGTCATTGTCTTGCTTTCTGTTTTAGCTTTAATGAGGTGTTCGCCCTTTTTGTAGGACGATCCAGCTCCCGAGGAGGCAACCCCACAGTCCTCACGGGATATGCCTTCTAGCTCCTGCTCCCGGCGGCAGGGTAGTTCCTCGAGGTCACACGCCTCCAGTAGCTCGACCCCTGCCGTCCCTATTGAGGTAAGCCCAAAACTGGAAGAAAATGTGTATATAAATCTGGTGTTTTATCTCACAAATGCATTTTCAGGAGTCTAGCAATTTCAAGGGGCGACTACTAAGTGACCATCACATCTGCGAAGGTCTTGATTTTGGGGTAATTTCCTGCCTTGATGTGCTTTATAAATTTATTTCTAATTTGGTATTAATTTTGTTCTTAAAATTTCAGGCTGGTGACGCAAACTGGATAATGCGGTGTCACTGGGCCCCTATGCTAGATCATTTCCACCGCCTGCCCGAGTTTCTGCAGGATTTTCTCCTTCACCGGTCCCCATTCGGTAGCTTACTGTGTAGTCCAACTATACATGGCCACTATAACTTCTTTCGAGCTCTGGTGGAGAGGTGGAGGTTCGAGACGCATACCTTTCACTTCCCATTCAGGGATTAACCATCCTACCCTACCAGTGGGCCCTGCTGACAGGCCTCCCCTTTGGCGACGAGCCGATCATAGGTGAGACTACTCATGGCCTTCACTTTGCTCCGTGCACCTTGGTTGTGTTCCTCCTAAGCCACCTAGGGGGAAACACATGATCACTGTGGGGTGGCTGAGAGAGTAGGACCAGTTCTGGCCCAACCCCGAGCTTGACAGTGAAGAGGCGGACTTTGTGTTGAGGCATTTTCTGCTAGATTTGCTAGCAATGATCTTCTGCGACTCGTCTGCATACTGTATTCATTCTGATTGGTTGGCGTACTTAACCAATCTGGAGCATTTGGACCACTATGACTGGGCTGGCGCCAGTTACACCTGGCTGATCTACGGACTCGACAACATAGTCAAGCTTGGGCGCCGCTCCTACGTGGGATTATATCCTCTGCTGACTGTGAGTGTTTTCTTTCATTATTTTTGCAAAACAAATTTCCTCTTCGCTTAATATCTGATAAACTGACTTCTGTCTGCCATTTTCCGTACTGGATTATGGAGCATATCACACCGGGGCATGGCTTCGGTTGCTTCCGTGACGAGCTTCTACCTCTCCCTCGTTAGTGGGTCGAGCCTGACCATCAGGCCGCTGCTGGGGTTTATAGTTACGAGTCCTACCGGTATCTGTTGAACTTGGTAGAGCTCGAGGATGTAAGTTTTTTTTTTTTGCTATTAGACTTCAATTCTGTATGCTTGTATTACCTACTTTGCTTAGAATTGTCTGTTTCAGTAACAGGTTCACCTACGCCCTTTCTCCAGATATGATGGCATTAACTGGGTGCCTTTGAATTCTGGTCACATGCTAAGAGACAAGCAGGTGCAATTTTATTGTATGAAGAAGTCGGCATATTTTCTCCTGGGGCGCGTGAGGCATCAATTTCTGAATGAATTCTACATTCCTTCCCCTCCTCCTGCTGACATGGACCACCTGGCCTCGACTCGTTTTGTGGCCAGAAGTCGGCATGCAGCAGCCATGGCTTCTCAAGACAGGAATATCCTTCGAGAAGTCAATTACACAGATTACCTGGCTTGGTACAGACGAGTTGGGAAGCCGTATCTGTTTGAGGAGGCTGTGTGGGATAGCCAGAGTCGGATGTGGTATGCCTCCGACTGGGCCAAGGTACTTGATTATAATCTTTGCATAATACTTCCAGGCATATGATCTATATAAATCTGACTTTTGTCATAATTCAACAGGGCTTTGAAGAACAATTAGGCGCCTTTTATGCCGATATCCGATGAAAAAGGGTATAATTTTTACTTTTGCAATTTGCTCTTTCTCAACAGTAGGCCTGACATATTTGTAAACTTGCAGGAACTGTGCTGCCACAACATCATTCGGGTATTCCTTTCTCTGCTTTTGCTATATCATTCCATAATTCTGATTATTAACACAGGTCTTGATATTGCAGCAAGATTTCCCTGCTCATGAGGTGAATGCAGCCAGTAGCGGGGAATTCACCATGGAGGCGTCTGAAGAGGATCGCTCAGACACTGAGGTTTCTCAGAGGGTTCAGAGTTCTGCTTCCTGTTCTCAGGCTGCTGCAGCCGCTCAGTGGTCGCATCGGATCACTCGACGAGGCACCCGTCTTCTGGCCAAGAGCTTCCAGGAGGCGTCATCCGACGAGGAGGAGTCAGACTCTACCCTCAGTGTTCTGCTTTAGTCGAATCTTGTATTGATATTGGGATATTGTAAACATATTTTAGAATGCTTAGAAATGACAAAATTCAATTTTGGAATGCACCCCTCTCTTGGGGTATTGCTTGTGTATGCTGTATGCAGATTTCAGTGCAGATTCAAGAAAATGGCGCTGTTTTGGCAAGGTTCAAATTTTTAGGGGAGGTGCTGCTGAATTTTTCAGCTATGTGGTGCACCACCTACGTGTGCCGCTGAGGTGCGCCTCCTATATGCGCCAACTTGGTGCTCTGCCCGAAAATGGTCAGCTTGCTTTCCTTTTTTGCTAAAACCTTTTACTTATAACCTCGCATTCCCAGCAAGGTGCACCGCAGCCCCTTTCTGCAAACATCCTAAAATCTTCCTTGTTGCATTCTCTTTGATCCATTCTGGACTCCAGCTGCGCTAATACAATGGTATGTAAATGTTTTGTTGTTTTCCTTGTTGTTTTCTTCTTGCCTCGCTCTATGAAAACAAAACATAGATTTTGTTTTTGCCACATAGCCTTAGATTTACAACGAGACGTGATTTCTTGAGCATACTTTTTGAAATTGCATTAAGATCAAAATCATATATTTCATTGGATCACTCCGTTTGCCTCATATTTATGTCAAGTTCTGCTCTTTTTACTGCCATATCTAGCCCAAATCTGTGTCCACAGGGTTATCCTACCATGGTGACACCAAAACATTGCTCAGATGCTCTGTGTGGCTGGATTGACACTTTAACAGCTACTGATTGCGAACAACTGCGAATTTGGGGCATATCCTCCCTACTTTTAAGTATAGCTAAAGTAGAGGTTAATTGGCATCTGTTATGCGCCGTGGCTCGATTTTGGAAACCGGCCTTGCACGTTTTCCGCTTTGGGCAGATAGAACTGACTCTGACTTTGGAAGAGGTCAGACGGATATGCGGCCTGTCGCCATTCATGTCCCCTCCCGTCTTCACTTGCCACAACAACTATGTTCCAGTTTTGAGCCGACTGACGGGCTTGAGTAGAAGCGTCTGTGAAGAGAAACTTATCTGCAGAGATGGATCTACTACCATGGTGCACCTGGATTATTTTGATGAGATTATCAACGCCCGCTCCTCATTAGGCATCCTGTGGCTTCATAGTTTTGTGCTGCGCTTCCTTGGGGAGCTTATCTTTAGCCATGGCCGGACGACTGTGGCTTTGAGGTGGCAGAAATAGCCTAGGCGATGGTTATTCACCAGATTGATCTTGCTCCTATCCTACTTGCAAAGACCTATGTCTGTTTGGATCGGGCGTTGAAACGATCCCAACACTTCCATGGTTGTGGCGCCCTGGTGCAAGTAAGCAAACCATTTTGTATTTAAATACTCTGTTGTGCTTATCTTAACTATGCAACCCATTTTGCAAGGTTTGGTTTGCTGCTCATATGGGAGTGAAGGTCCTGCGCCCTCAGCCTTCCGCATTTGAAGCTTATAGCCGCATTCATCACTCGAGAACACTTCCAGGTGTGCATGAGTTGTGCAGCAGACTGCAGAATCTTGCTGAGGACACAGTAACATGGTGCATTATATCCTCGACGTTGAGAACCTTTACTGCCTTTTTTAATGCTAGGGACATGCAGCTAGTGGTTCTTCCTAGGCTTACAGGCGGCGTGGAATATCACCCTACCCAAGTTCTTCGCCAATTCGGTTTCTGCTAGGACTCTATTGAGCAAAGTCCTTGTCCTGACCGGTACAAGAGGTATATTGTTGGCTCAAATGCAACGACTTCAGAGTTGGCCCGTAAGACGCGTGCTAGCATTAAATCCTCCGATCTTGCCATTACTAAGGGCTCTTGTTGTACAGTGGAATACGAAACAGAAATAAGAGAGACATGGCGCATAAGCGAGATTCTGCCTAGTGGTACCTGCTTCACAGGGGCTAGCAGCTCAAAGAGGCCAAGAGTTGATTAGCAAAGTTTGTATCAGTGATGGACCATAATAAAAATTTGCTTGCATTAATATCATCTTGACTTGTTTGTGCTTGTTCATGTATTTTCATAGAACTGCTCTCAAATTTAGCTGGCATGCCCCTGGTCATATATTCTTCCAACTAAAGAAGCGACTAACATGCCCCTAGTCAAACGCCTTTTTGCCCATACTACGACCCAAAAAATGCAGCTGGCACTCCCTTGGTCGGAATATGGCCAAATGCCTTGTAAAGTGATATGCTTGATCTTAGATGTTATGCCAGAAGTGCAATGCAGAGACAAGATCAATGCATAGATATTGATGCCCTCAGCGCCAAGGAAGCCTGTTTTGCCTGCTGTAAGAGGTGACACCGTCCTCGACTCATGTGGCACTAACCTAGACACTTAGGTTTATTTGTGGCTCTCCTTCAGATATTGTGGACTTAATGCCAAATTCTAGGGGCCCCTACATCTACTTTTTAAGGATTCATATTTCGTTTTTCTCCCTCAAAGGCATGCTGACTTACCTATTCCTGCTTGGAGGTAATATACACCTAAGCTTAGGGGTGACTACTCTCCTTTGTGTTAAAGGGGTGGCTAGTCCCTTTGTAGGATTTATTGGTGCATGCTTCAACTCCTCTCCAAGTTATAAAGTAGGGATGGGGTCGTCCTGTATGCCCTTCTTTGTGGAGCTGGCTTCTGTCTACTACTTCTGTCTCCTTATTTTCTTTTGTGCTTCAAAGTCTATATTTTTCTTTATTGCTCGCATTCTCTCTAGACCTAACATTTTTACTCCATTTGGAAATATAGGTCCCCTGGGAATTTGCACATTTCGTCCATTTTACTAAAATCTCTCCCTCACATCCTAAGTTCCAAATGTAGTGACACGTGAGGAGGACCGGACTCGTCTTAAGCAGGAAGGCTTCCAATTTTCCTCATCGGGCAATGATAATGCTGTGCAAAAAGAAAAAAAAGTGTAGGAGATTATTCATGTTATGCTAGGATGCAATAACCTAAAATATTAGTAGGCAAAAAGAAGAAGCATGAAGATGCATGGCTCACGGTGCAAGGCTTAGGATTGACTAGGAGTCACTGATAGTACTTCTTTAAGTCGAAGGCATTGACAGGCTCTGACTGCTCTCTAAGGTCCATACCCTCAAGAATGATTGCACCCCCGGATAGGGCCTCCTTAACCACAAAGGGTCCACGCCAGTTAGGCCTAAATTTTCCCCGTGCATCGAGCAAATGGATGGCACGTAAAACCAAGTCTCCTGGTTCAATGCTTCTGGGATGGACTTTCTTTTGATAAGCTCGGGCCTCTCTCTTCCGGTAGCATTGGGCATGATGCAGAGCTTGTAATCTGTGTTCATCAATCAAATCTAGTTGAACACAGCGATCTTGTATCCACTCTGCCTCTTTTAGTTTTGCCTCGTTCAAGATTCTTAGCGAAGGAATCTCGACTTCAGAGGGAAGGACCGCCTCCATGCCATATACCAAAGAGTAAGGTGTTGCTCCTTTTGATGTCCGGACGGAGGTTCTGTAGGCCCACACCAGGGATAAGCAGACTTTCTCTATTGGGCTGTATTTAACCTCGCAGTCATTGAACTTTTTGCTAAGGTAGTAGATAGCCTTCTCTTTGCCCCTAGATTCATCATGCTGACCAAAAACTGCGCCCATGGAATGTTGTGTTGTGGAGAGATATAGTAGCAGAGGGCGCCCTAGTGTAGGGGGAACTAAAACTAGGGGCTTCACCAGAAGCTGCTTGATTTTATCAAAGGCCGCTTGACATTCAGCATTGAAGCAAATCTGGGTGTTCTTCCTCAGTAGCTTGAATATGGGTTCACATATAGGCGTAAGCTGTGCAATGAACCTGCTGATATGTTGTAGCCGGCCTAATAAACCACGAATCTCCTTTTCGGTGGTCGGAGGAGGCATGTCAACAATAGCCCTGGCTTTGTGGGGGTCCACTTCAATTCCCCTCTGACTGACGATATAACCCAGTAGCTACCCGAAGGATACCCCAAATACACATTTGTTGGGGTTCAGGCGGAGCTTATACTTTCGCAGGCACTCAAACAACCTTCTCAAACAGGAGAGATGGTCCTTGAGCTCTTTAGATTTGGCAATCATGTCATCCACGTATACTTCAACCTCCTGATGCATAAGATCATGGAATAAAGCTGTCATGGGCCTTTGGTATTGTTGTAAATGTGTCTTGAATTATGTACTTTGTTTCAGGGTTGTTTGGTCATTTGACCATTTGGGTGCTCTAGTATTTAAGTAGGCTAAGGCACAGATTATGTAACCTTTTTGTCATTTGTGTAACCCTAATTTTGACTCCCATTGAATAGAGAGAACACCTTCCTCTTCTCTCCAAATCTAGGGTTTCATGTGAGGTTCATTTGTGGAGGATTGGATGCTTGGAT
>JAMKQA010008108.1:0-12015 GCA_024699735.1 Posidonia australis | reverse complement strand
TTTTGGCAATGGTAGTTTTCTGGCAATGGTTTTCATTGGATTTTAGCGTTGTTTTTGGGGCGCGTACTGGGTGACATTCCCGTCACTCACGCGTGTTTTTCCTTGTCCCCTTGTTTCAGGTGCTCAGGTGTAGGAGCAGTCTAGTCTGGTGCATCTTTTCGAGCCACGTTTGCCGCACACAAGTCTGGGTGATTAGCTTTATTTATTTTATTCTGCTATTTATATTCTTTTAGCTGTACTTGGGTAGTTCTTGTACTGTTGTGTAGCACTAGGGTGTTACAAAAGAGGATGGGTGCATGTAGAGCTCTGGTTTGTCCCTGAGCTTTAGATTTCAGGGCAACCCATGACCAACTACTGCTGGTGGCCTGTGCGGGCTACTCCTGTAGTTTTTGGGTCTATTTTTAGGTCTCTTACTTGGTTTTGGTGATTTTAGCTTAGTGTTTTAACAATTGCAAAATGGTGCTCTGATTCTATGAATATTCTGGTGATTTATAAATAATTTGAAAATGCTTTTAAAGATAATGAGGTGTTGTTTTAAAAAGGATTTTCCGTGATTTTCTGGTATAATTGACCAATATATCGAAGGGGGCGTGTGGTTTAGACCAGGGAATGTGACGACATTCTTGAGTGGTCGAGCACGTTACCTAAGTTGAGGTTGGAGACCGTGTGGCCGTAGCAAGTGTTTGTCGGATCTTGGAGGTATGAAACTCTTGAACTGTTATTCACAAGACCAAAACTGAGGTCTGCAGGTCAAGGTACCATCTGTACTTGGTGGTATTATGGTAGCAGACTAGGGAGATATTCGACTCCTGAGTAGCTAGATGTGATACCCTGGTTGTTGCGGGTACTGAAGTGTTGGTAAGTGCTGATAGAGCCTAGGTGTAGGGTTCAAACACCAAGTTAAGACGTCAAGAGGACATACCCTATGGTTTGTCCTTCGAGTGGAAGGACATCTAGATTAAGTGTAGGGTGAGCAGGCTTTCCTAGTATATGGTAAACCTTTCGAGGGTCCTATAGATGCTGAGACGTCATTACAGGCAAACTCCTCCACAGGGTGGTTGCCTATAGCAGTGCAGACACCATGGTAGCTCCTCGGTGATCTACTTATGATCAAAGTTGGTTGCTTGGTGTCGAGCAACACGACTCACGGTGTAGTTTTGGTGTGTCTATGTAATTTTCCTTAGGATTTGGCCAGTGGGGCTTGATTTTGAGGTGTGGGTGTTCTTCAAGTTAATCTGGTGACTTTGGAAAGAATAAATAATTTTGAAATTTGTTTTAAAGTCCGATGAGATTTATATCACTAGTTTTAGCTCAGTTTCTCGTGGTTTTTTGTGGAGTCTGTGATGGGTGACTTTCTGGTCACTCACGCGTGTTTTCTTGTGTTTTTTAGTTGTAGGTATAAACAGTTAGTGGTGTAGCACTAGTGCATATAGTTAAGGTCACTAAACGTGCACTACAAGTTCCTAGTAGACTAGATGCCTTTAATTAGCCTTTAATCAACCTTTAATTATTCTGTAAAATTAGGCATTTAATTATGTTTAATTTTAATTATGCTAATAAATCTGGTGGTAACGGCTCAAGTCGCTATAGATTTGGTATCAGAGTCTAAGTTCACACTAGCCTAGTGTGTTTGATTTGGGTGACTCCATAGGATTGCATTTCATGATTGTGTCTGCTCCTATCGGTTTTACCATGATTTCTAGTTGCTTGTTTTTCTAATTGTAGTGCAGGTATTTTGTATTCTTCTGCAAGATGTCTCATCCTGAACAAGGTAAAGGAAAAGCCCCTGCCGAGGTGCCCAACCCTCAGAAGGAAAGCAAATGGTAGGGTATGCGGGCCGAGTTGTAGAATCTAGTGCACGGGATCTCCCACACATTCAGCAAGGGAGGTTCCAGTGCATTGCCGAGGGATCCATGGGTTCACCAGTTGAGCAAGCTTTGTGTGCCAACATTCAAAGGCAAAGGTGGGCCCTAGGAGAACGAGGCTTGGTTACAAAGGATCGTGAAGATGCTGGAGAGTATGATGTACTCATAAGAACATTGGATATGATTGGCCACCTATCTACTGGAAGGTGAGGTAGATCAGTAGTGGGGAGCTGTGCAGTGGCTGAAGTTTCTGAATGCTGTGACGATCAAGATTAAGTGAAGGATTTCGAGGCGGCCTTCTAGGAGAAATACTTTTCCAGTCATGTATGAGATAAATTTAACTAAAAATTTCAGAACTTGCAGTAGGGTAGCATGACAATGAGTGAATACAAAATTACCTTTGCCCAGTTGGAACAATTCACCTAGGATTCCGAAAAGCGACGAGTGGAAAAGTTTCTAGAGGGCCTTCAGCCAGGGCTAATATTGAAGGTGATGACATGTTGGTGCCAGACAGTTGCAAAGATGGTTGAGATGGCTTCTTTATCTAAGAACAAATACAAGAAATTTATGGAAGATCATTCCAAAAGGAAGTCCAAGTCGTTCTTTGCTTCACAATTCTCATTCTCGAGTAAGCCAAGCTCTAGCAGTTATAGTAGTTCCAGGAAGAGAATGAAGGAGAAGGCTAGTGGTTTTTCCAGTGGTCAACACAGCTTTGCTAGCTCTAGTCAGCCAAGTTCCAATCGCCCCAGTCAGACAAGTTCCAATGGGCCTGGAGACAAGTATTACTACTTGTGTGGCCAGGCAAGCCATCTTGCAGCGAGTTGTCTTTATTCGCAACAAGCAACAGGACAGGTGGTGTATTACAATTGTGGGAGGTCAAGGCACATTGAAAGATCTTGTCTGAACCCTCCTAGGAGAGCAGGGAGTACACTGCAATAGCTGACTCGAGGGCGTGTCTTCACCATCATCGCTCCTGATACTGGACCATCGGAAGATGTTGTGGAGGGTAAGGACCCATAGTTTCTGTGCTATGTAACCCTTATTGTACTGTTTGTAACTTCCTTTGTATTATGGATTGTTGTTTAATTGAGAATGTTATTTTGTTGATGTATGTTTGGCCATTAGGTTCTTTTCTTGTGACGGGCTGGATGGCCAATATCTTGTTTTTCTCGAAGAGTACTTTCTTCTATATCTCTAAGTCTTTTGCAATAGAGATAGAGGATAGACCAGTAAGACTAGCCTTTCACCTCAATGTGGTGACACCGCTAGGGGAGCATTGTTTAGCTTGGAGATACTTGCGGTTTATCAACTTGGAGCTAAATAGCAGGGAATTCAATGTCAATCTTATCATTATGGACATGCAGAAATACGATGTGATACTCGACATGGACTAGTTAGCTCATCAGTCCACTCTGATCGATTGTGCTCGCAAGAGAGTGTATTTTGGTTCTACCAATGGTGATTCCTTCTTTGTGCAAGGTGTGTGCTAGGGTAAGCCCAAGCTTATTATTTCAATGATGAAGGCTTACAAGTCTTTAGCTAATGGGTGTATAGGATATTTAGCTAGTGTGATTACCTCTACATCTCCTAAGTTGAGAGTACACAACATTTCTGTGGTGTGTGAATATCCCAATGTTTTTCTTGACAAGTAACTTGGCATGCCACCTCATAGGAAAATAGAGTTCTCGATTGATCTGGTTCCATGAGCTAGTGTAGTTTCGAAGCCTCCTTATCTCATAGCACTAGCAGAGTTGAGAGAACTCAAGTTCCAATTGCAGGAGTTGCTAAACAATGGTTTCATCAGGCCAAGTGTGTCTCCGTGGAAAGTGCCTGTCTTATTCATTCGCAAGAAAGACGGTTCACTCCACTTGTGCATAGACTATTAGATGCTAAACCAAATAACAGTGAAAAATAAGTACCCTTTGTCTTGCATTGATGACTTATTCGATCAGCTACAGTCTAATTTGGTATTTTTGAATATTGATTTGAAGTCAGGATATCATCAGCTGAGGATCCGTGATTCATACATTCAAAAGACTACCTTTCAAATGCAGTATGACCACTATTGATTTACGATTATGTCCTTTGTCTTAACCAATGCCCCTGCCGCATTCATGGATCTAATAAACAGGATATTTAAACCATTTTTGGACCAATTCGTTGGTATTTGTTGATGATGTTCTAGTTTAGTTTCCAAATGTGGAGACTTATGTCTTGCATTTGAGGGTGGTATTGAACACTCAGAGGCAACATCTATTGTATGTCAAATTCTTTAAGTGTGAATTTTAGTTAAGCGAAGTTATATTCCTTGATCATCTTATTTCAGGAGAAGGCATCAAAGTAAATCTTGCCAAAGTAGAAGCAGTGAGTAGCTGATAAAAGGCCCAAGACTGTATCGAAGATCAGAAATTCCGTAGGTTTGGTAGGCTACTATAGGAGGTTCATTAAAGACTTTTCCTCTATAACTGCGCCTTTGTCAAAGTTGACGTGGAAGGAAGTTCCTTTCATTTGGGACTACAATTGTAAAGCAAGCTTCAATGAGTTGAAGGCTCGTCTGGTCTCAACTCCCGTTTTGACTCTATCTTCTGGGAGTGGTAGCTTCACAGTGTATAGTGATGCTAATGGTGTTGGATTGGGTTGTGTTCTAATGCAGCATGGCAACGTTATAGCCTATGCTTCTCGCTAGCTAAAGGATCACGAGATGAACTACCCTACCCATGATTTGAGAATGGCAACTGTAGTGTTTGCACTCAAGCAGTGACGATGGAGGGTAGTTTAAGGTCTACACTGATCACCGCAGTCTAAAGTATATATTTACTTAGAAGGACCTCAACATGAGACAGCGTAAATAAGTAAAGCATCTGAAGGACTATGATTTTAACTTGTCTTACCACCCTAAGAAGGCCAACGTGGTTACCGATGCCTTGAGTCAGCGTGCACACGTGATGGCAAGTTGATGGTCAAGGAATGGACCATGTTGAAGGATCTGGTGGGCTGTAAACCCAAAAGACTAGCTTAGGGAACAGTTGGTGCCTTGGTGGCCAACTTGTCTATCCACCCCAAGCTAGTGGAGTTCATTATTGCCTATCAACAAATGGATCCTTTTGTTCAGACTATTTTCGAGAAGGCTAGATGTTGGAGGAGAGCCTTATTTTTCTATTGGGGCCTATGGAGAGTTGAAATATGATCATCTATTGTACGTGCCCTAACATGAGAAGGCCAGGCAAAAGTTACTAAATGTAGCCCATCGGTCCAAGTACACCATTTACCCTAGGAGTACCAAAATGTATCGAGACCTAAAGAAGAGTTTCTGGTGGCCTGGTATGAAGAGGGATGTTGTCGACCATGTGGTGAAGTGCATGATGTACCAGTTGGTCAAGGAAGAACATCATAAGCCTAAAGGAACCTTGCAGTCGCTAGACATTCCTATATGGAAATGGAACACATCTCCATGGACTTTGTGACTGGATTTCCATGTACCAAGAGAAAGAACGACACCGTATGGATGATTGCGGACTGGTTAACCAAGTATGCCCATTTTCTGACCATTTGGGTGAATCTTCCGATGCATCGGTTGGCTCAAATTGTACATGTCAGAAATTGTCAGGTTACACAATGTTCCTGTGTCCATCGTGTCTGATAAAGGACCCTGTAGGAACTTTTTGGCATGGTGCTTAATTTTAACATGGCGTTCTATCCTCAGTCTAATAGTCAGACAAAGAGGAGCATCTAGATGCTGGAGGATATTTTAAGAGCATTTGCTTTAGACTTGCAAGGGAACTAAAAAGAACATCTTCCGTTGGCAGAGTTTGCTTACAACAATAGCTATCATTCTAACATTAGGATTGCACCATTTGAGATATTGTACAGTAGACCGTGAAGATCTCCTGTTTGCTGGAGTAAAGTAGGCGAACGACAACTTCTTAGACTAGAGATTGTGCAACTATATGTAGATAGAGTGGATCTGATCTACAAGAGGTTGTTAGCTAAACAGAGTCGGAAAAAAGAGCTACGCTGACTGGAGGTAGAGATTGTTGAAATTTCTGGTGGGTGACCATGTATTTCTAAAGGTGTCGTCAACCAAAGGCACGACGAGGTTCGAGAAGCATGGGAAATAGAGTCCTCGATACATTTGCCCATACTAGATCACGTAGAGGGTTGGTGAAGTGTATCGACTGGACCTAACACCAAAGTTGTTGTCAGTCCATGACATTTTTCATGACTCCATACTGAGGAAGTGCCTGGTTGATGCATCACATGTGATTCCAGTTCAACCAAAGGTATTTCAACAAGATTTGTCTTTTGTGGAGGATGCTGTCCAGATTATCTATTGAAAGGAATAGGTACCACAGAACAAAGTAATTCCACTTATTCTGGTGAGATGACAGCATCATAGTGTTGAGGAGGCCACATGAGAACGTGAGGACGCAATCCTAGTCCAGTATCTAAATCTTTTCACCTACTAGTAATTTCAAGGATGAAATTCTTTTATAAGGTGAGTAGAATTGATGTAACATCCTAAAATTCATTAAAATTCATTATACTTGTAATCAACTAGAATTAATGAATTTTAATTATTGACGGATGTTACTGGCATGTGATCCTTAATTATAGGCTTTGTGCATGGGTGTTTAGGCCTTGTTTTCTATTTTGGGCCACTGAATTAACTAGCCTCAGGAGCTGGTACTACGAGTCAGCCTTACGGGCTTGTACCTTAGGTGGGCCTCACGAACTAGTTCCACAAATCAACATGATTAATTCAGCCTTACGGGCTTGTACCTTAGGAGCTGTTGTCGATGTTGTGGAGTGGTTGATGCGGTGAAGGAATGGTTGGGAGCGCATGTAAGCCATTTTCGTTGGGTGAATGATTGGCTATTGTGCAGTGGGTAAGCATGCATTCACCCAAATCATAAAGAAAGAGGCTATATAAGGAGGACAAAGCGTCCTCTGCAAGCCAGAACCCTCCTCCTGTCTTCTTGAGTACGCCAACTGCCTCCCTCCCTTCTTCTTTCACTTCCACTCTTCTTCTCCTCCTTCTTCCTAAGCTTTAGATGAGAGAGAGAGACAAAAGTAACAGAGAGTGAGAGTGAGAGAGAGAGAGGTGAGCACCATCGGTGGTGTCTCAGCACCTGTGTTGAGGTGGTGGGCTCTGTGAAATTGTCCATGTGGTTGTGAGGTACTCTGGAGTATGTGGGGAGGTCGGTAGTGCCTGAGGTGGTCGCCGGTGGTGGTGCACAACAAGTCTTCCTAAGGTGCACACTCCACAACTTCATTCTGTTTTCTGTAAAATTGATACAGTTGTGTTCCTTGTGTGATTCTGAGCATGATGGAAGTGATTTCGTAATTTTTTTATTGCAAATTGGATTTTTAATCCTAATTATTTAAAAACGGTTGATACTATTCAGCCATGCACTTTTTAGTGATTTTCTTGAATTTTACTGCATGAAACTCGATGATTTTAGTACTAATGGATTGCTTATCTGATTTAGTACATTTCAATATGTTATTTGCCAAGTTTAGTGGATTATGGCGAAAAACAGGAATTTGAGTAGGATAGGTGCCTACAAAGCTCTAGTTTGTCCCTGAGCTTTGGATTTCACGGCAACCCACGGCCAGCAATCGTGGGTCAGGTGCACGGTTGGCCTACGTGAGTTGCTCCCGTGATTTTGGGGTCTGTTTTCAAGCCTCTTGATGGTATTTTCGTGATTTTATCTTGGTGTTTTAAATATTGCAAAGTGATGTTCAGATTCTACGAATATTATGGTGATTTATAAATAATTTGAAAATGGTTTTCAAAGATAATGATGCGTTCTTTTAAAAAGGATTTTCCATGGTTGGTCTGGACCAAGGAATGTGACGACATTCTCAGGTGGTCAAACACGTTACCCAGGTTGAGGTCGAAGACCGAGAGGTCGTAGGCAAGTGTTTGTCGGATCCTAAAGTTATGAAACTCCTAAACTGTCGTTCACGAGGCCGAAACTAAGGTTCGTGGGTCGAGATACTTTCGTACTTGTGGCATTGTGACAACAAACTAGGGAGGTATGAAACTCCTAAGTAGCTGGACATGATATCCTGGTTGCTATGGGTACCAAAACTCAGGGTACAGTTCGTACCTGGTGGTATCGTAGCAGCGAACTAAAGAGATATGAGACTCGTGAGTAGCAGGGCGTGATACCTTAGTTGTTACAAGTACTGAGGTGTTAGTGAGTGCTAACAAAGCTTAAGTGTAAGGTTCAAGCACCGAGCTAGAACGTCGAGAAGGCATACCCTGTGGTTTGTCCTTCGGGTGGAGAGATAGCTCGCCTAAGTGTAGAATAAACAAGCTTTCTTGGTGTGTGGTTAGCCTTTCATGAGTCCTACAAGTGGTGGGACGCTAGAAAAGGTAAACTCCTCCACAGAGTGGTTGTTTGTGGCAATGCAGACACCGTGGTAGCTCCTCGGTAGTCTGCTTGTGGCCAAAGTTGGTTACTTGACACCAAGCAACGCAACTCATGGTGTGATTTTGGTGTACTTGTGTAGTTCTCCACAAAATTTGGTCAGTGGGGCTCGATTTTGAGGTGTGGGTGGTCTTTTAATGTTTCTGGTGACGTTTGAAAGAATAAAATTGTTTTGAAAATTGTTTTAAAATGTAGTGAAATTTATATTGCTAGTTTTAGCTCGATTTCTCATGGTTTTTCGTGAGGTGTGTGTCGAGTGACTTTCTGGTCACTAAAGCATGTTTTCTTGTATTTTTCAGTTGCAGATGCAGACAGTTAGTGGTGTAGCACTAATGCATATAGTTAGGGTCACTAATCGCACACTACAGGGTCTCAGTAGACTAAATTCCTTTAATTAGTCTTTAATTATTTTGTAAAATTAGGCATTTGATTATGTTTAATTTTAATTAAGTTAATGAATCTAGTGGTAACGACTCAGGTCAATACAAAAAGGAAGGGGAGGACATCAACGGGCACTAAGGTGGGGAGGGGGGGAGAGGAGGTTGTATAATGGGTAGCTAGCTGGAGGAGAGGGCAACAGGCACGAAGGGAGGGCGACGACAAGCGATGGGGTGAAGGGAAGGGCAACAAGGGGGGGAGACGACAACAATAGGTGATTGACGCAAGGGTAGGGCGACAACAGGTGAGCTGAGGGGAGCACAAGACAACAACAATAGTGGAGGAAGGGGGTGGTGTGGGAGGAGGGGGGGTTGGGACTGTTAGGGGTGGTTTTCTTTTAAGGGGGTGGGAGAAAAGAGTAGAGAGGTTTTAATAATGGAATGAGAGAGATTTTAATTTAAAATGAAAATTTTAAGTAATTTTTTAAAGTGATTTTTGATTTCGTTAAAATTAAATCATGGAATGATCTTCATGATGGACATATAAAATCAAAAGTCTCATCATCTAAAGTAAGAACAAACCTCTCTAAATATAATCTCTCCCTCTCCCTCTATATATATATATATATATAGAGAGAGAGAGAGAGAGAGTTAATATCTCATAAGGACGGTCCTTAGTTTTATTTGTAAGGTCCTCAATCCTAACCATCCATCAAAATCATACAAATAAAATCCTAACCATCTACTAAAAATAGGGGGAAAAAAACAATAACAATAACCACCAGCGTAACTTGTGGTTGAAATAAAAAATTCAAACCATCTTTTCCCGCAATAACTTCCTGCTATCAAGTGAATAGATTAGACAGCTATTTCATACCCCTATCTACCACCATTTCTCATTTTCGCACAAAACCAAACCATAAGAAGACTCTACCCTAGCGACGGCGACAACAGAAGTTTTTGGTGGAACTACGCCGAAGACGGAAGATTTTTGGTTGAAAGCTTTCGATTTCGTTGAAGGGAGCCACCATGGAACGAAGACGGCTTCGATTTGATCGCTCTGCAAGGTAAGATGGTTGCAATCATACAAATAAACATACCAACAAAAATCCATGAGTAGAAATCGTTTCTCCATTTGAAATGTTGTAGAACCCTATATATATTCTGAAGATAAAACAGTTTTTTTTCTTTTAACTTCTCAACCCTACAAATAACCTAATCGGCTCCAATAAACTCCATTATTTATTTGACATATATTTGCATTTTTTTTCCTGATTTCTTATTTTCAATTCTAACGCTTATGTTATTTATTGTAACCAACAGACAAATATGTCTATGACCTAAATCAATAAAAAAAATATTCACTATATATTTCCTATTATAATGTAATCTTCAATGAAACCATCACAATAGGTAAGTTTTTTTTTATAACTATATATATCTTTCAATAGAAGATGTTCTGTTTCATTGACACTGAAACTGATTAAAAAAATAGTAATGATAAAATCAATTGTGTAATATATTATGAGTAATGATATAACCAAATCTAGTTAATATATTATTTTTTACAATAACACTAAAACGGATTTAAAACATAAGTAAAACTGAAAATGGATTTATAACCAAATCATTTTTTTCGTGTGTTATTTCCTTACAATAACACTGAAACGGATTTTAAACAAAAGTAATGATATAACCAAATCTAGCTTATATTCTTATCATCATTTGTGTAAAAAAAACGTTCTATTAAGATATATGACAAAGAACAAATTTTTTTTTTAATCTTTATATGTACAATTTAACATCATAGTGTGTAAGCATTTATGACCTATCATATCTTTTTTAATAATTAACATTTCGGAAGTGTAACACTTAAGTAATATTTGTAATAGTATTACTGTAACGAAAAGTTGTTGTGTTCTTTATATTATGTTATCTTATGTTATGTTATGCTACTAATTTTATAATTTTGATTATGATATTACGAAACCAGAGATTCCTACATTCAATTTAGGAAACTCACAAATGACACCTAATAACTTCTAATATAAATAGTTATAATCACGAAATATTATGACCTAATTATTTTTAATGATGGCAAAAACTTGGATTGTATGTTAAATCATGTTATTACCAAACAAAAAAATAAAAACAATACACTTTAAGTGTCAGTAACACGGAAACTTTTTTTAAAAAACGTTATGTTATAACTGAGACCGTAATTTTTCTGAATCATTGCGATTCATTCAAAATATAAAGTTAGATCTTGATCATTTGATAATGAATGATATCTCTTTTTCATAATCTGTCAAAGTAATTTTTTAATAAAATCATGTTAGGTGATGTGAAAACAGTTAATAAAAAAAGTTATGTCATAATTGAAACAGAAATTTATTTTCTCCTTCACATCATTCTATATTTCCAATTGTAATGAATATAATATTCACTTCTACATACTTTTATAAAATACAAAACTCGATTATAACAGAAGCAGTCTTTATGATGTTAAACAAACTTCCATTTCATAACATTATTGATATAACTTAACCAAATGAATACTTTGAATCACTTCCTGTTATGTAATACTGTTGCATAATGAAAAAATGAGATACAGTTACAATAATAATATGTATAATATATTACATTCAGAACCACAACTCATCTTCTTGGTTTTTTAATTATTGTAAATTTTCATTGTGTTAATAGGAATTCAAGGACTCCTACATTTAGTTTAGAACTGTCAGAAATGACACATGGAACAGAGGAACATGTAACTCCAGCAAAAAATACAAGGAGTCAAACAATGAAAGACAAAGAAGCAGAGAACAATCAATGTGAACCTGAAACCTTACACAAAGAAAGTGAACCTTGCAATGAAGATGTACATGAACAAAGAGAAGAAAGAACAAGAAGTAAGTTTGTAACGCCCCGAACCCGGGCACGCTACCAAACAATAGCATCACAAGCCTAATTACACAAATCACAGAAATAAAGACTGTAACCAGGCTCACCTCTAGGATCTCGATGCGCGGCTAGGAACTCCGATTCCCGCACCGGAAACTGGCTGCACGCGGTCTGCACCTGAAACACACACAGCACGCGTGAGTGACATCTAAGTCACCCAGTACGCGCCCCCAAAACACCCAACTACAAACAAGCACCACTAAAACCAGAGAAAACCTATTTCCTAATATGCAAAACTTGGTTTAAATCCTTGAAATCACTTTCTATTAAACCACACTTGGGATTCATTCCCAAAAACCAAATCCAAGTTCTTTACAAAAACACCACCTGGGACCTCTATCCCAAGTCAGGCTTTCTCAAAAGCCACAACCT